>CALNHX010004254.1:0-131213 GCA_940337035.1 Agriotes lineatus | reverse complement strand
CATCTTGGTACTCTGAAACGTGAAGATCTGAAGAAATATCGGAAGGTGATTTTTTCGCGATTGCAATACTCCCTTCGTTTTTTAGACGAGAGAAGTAACAATCTGTTATAACAATCCTTGCGTAGCAACTGTCAGAAATTAAAACTATTGCTAATCAATATATGAACAACGTATACCTATGAACTTAAGCCTAAGAAAAAATACCACCCGGTCTTAATCCACGGTAGAGATGGGCGCGTGAGTGATTTTTCGCTCACGTCACGCACGTTTCACGCTGGCTTTAAACAGTCACGTTCACGCACGATCACGTTCACGTTCACTCACGTTCACGGCGTGACACGCCACTCACGACGTGACACGCAGCTTTTATTTCAAAATTTAAATTCAGATAGAACAGAATGTTCAAATTTAAAACAATGAAAAAACCCTAAAGGGAACTAAAAATATGTTTTGCACGTGACATAATTTACGTGATATGTTGCAATTAGAATAGTTGACATAAAAAAAAATAAAAAATTACTACAATAACTTCGACAAGGGATAAATACTGATTTCTCGCAAATATATTTCTTGCAGCTGTCTTCAAAGACATTACTTGTAATACTAAAAGCTGTCATTGGAATTGACGTTTCCCTTATTGGTATGAGTACATAAGGTATACGTTGCTAGGCAACACTTTTAATTCGTAGGTTTGAAAGTACTTTTACGTACAAGGATCAACATTTTCAGCGTTAAGGTGAGTATACAACAAAAACATTACTTTTATTAGAATAATACGTTCATCTACACAAGTACACAATAAATTGGTTTAAAAATAAAACGTAATCAACATTTTCAGTGTTAAGTCGAGTATACAAAACAAAACATTACGTACTACTTTTCTAAAAATAGGTTCATCTACACATCTACACAATTCATTTGTGGTTTAATAATAAAACGTAATTAACATTTTCAGCGTTAGCCGAGTATAAAAAACAAACCATTACTTTTATTAGAATAATAAGTTCATCTACACATCTCAACATTAAAATGTTAAATTAAAAATAATATGTAATCAACATTTTCAGCGTTAAGTCGGATTCTGCGCACTTCTAAAATTCGCTCAGCTACAGCTGTAGAAAATACTCTTTCGCTTGTAGCGGAACTTGCCGGTAAGTTTTTTTAACAGTGGCGTATTTACACTGTTTTTCCAAAATCCTAAAATGTCAT
Source organism: Agriotes lineatus (assembly GCA_940337035.1). NCBI lineage: Eukaryota > Metazoa > Arthropoda > Insecta > Coleoptera > Elateridae > Agriotes > Agriotes lineatus. The sequence continues at coordinate 130,004 of CALNHX010004254.1, read as the reverse complement.
CTACATTTCGGAATTTTAATATAACATACTAATTTAGTTCTGTTTCGACATCATCCTAATTACATGTGTCATCGTCAGAGTTCTCTCTAAGTGTAGAAAGATAAGAATCTGATGCTGATGTACCAGTTTTGAGTCGTTTGCTAGGTATTTCATCATTATCATCTATAGTTTTATTTGCATTATAATCTTCTCTTTTATGTGAAGGTATGAACTTTAAGGATTTATAATTAGGGTCCAAAAATAAAACCACATAATGTAACTTGTTTGGCACAATTTGTGATTTAATGAATTTAAAAGTTGCTGCACCCTGCAGTTTTTTATTCGTTACTAAATATTTAACGTGAAATTAACGTGAAACGTGAATCACGCCTTGGAAATTTTCAGTCACGTTCACTCACGTTCACGTCACGATTTTCAAATATTAGTCACGTTCACGACGTGACACGACTGTTTTCACGTCACGCGCCCATCCCTAATCCACGGGTCGTCTACGTTGATTGTTTAAGTAATTGTTGAACGCAGAAGACGCATCCAGACATAGTGTAATTTTTGTAAATTTGTAATTAATATATCAAGATATGTTGCATAAGGTACTGTGCTATTTTGTGATTTAATTCAGATGATAAATTCAGATTTCCAGAACAGGATTCTTAAAGATTAACTATAAAGTAACAAGAAGGTAGTTTATAAAATAAAATGCATTTTCAAGAAATAAATAATTTATTCTGAACAAACTAAATCATTGCAAAAAAGTTGCAAATAAAAGTAAAACTATTTGTATTTAAAACAACAAAATCAAAGAACCTTAAATTAGCTCCTGTTCTTGCGCTAAACAATAATCGATCATAGAAACTTTTCCGCACATTATCAAATATATTAGGGCTAATACTTTGAAATACCTCCAATTTTTAAACCCAGTTTCCCCAAATCGTTAGCTCTATTATCCGGAAAACCATAAATTTTCGATTTTATGTAACCCTATAAGAAGAAATCATTGGGAGAGAGATTTAGAGATTTAGTTGGCCACAAAATAGCTCCTCGTCCAGTCAGCAGTCTACTTGGGAATGTATTGTTCAGATATTGTTGAACTAAAATAGTGTTGTGAGCTGAGCAGCCATCCCTTATGGAACCAAAGTTCGTTAAATGTCTCATCCGCTAAACGTCGAATTTCTGGAATTATTTGCTGCTGCAATAGTTCAAGGTATTTAGGGTACGATTGATTAAAAAATAGACCGGCATGTTCTCATCCAGCATTCCTACCGCAACATTTAATTTTTGGGAGTACATTCTGTGGGTTATAGCGACCATGCACTAGAAATGTCGACTCATCAGTGAAAACGACTTTCCGAAAGAAGTTTTCGCCATTTTCATTACAGTTTCATAAAATTCCGTTCATCTGAAACGATCATCAGTAAGAATTTCGTGTGTCTTTTGTAGCTTGCAGGATTGATAAAGATTTATTCCTAAAATAATCCGACAGTAGAATCATTTAAATCTACTACTTCAGCAATTTGTTTAAGGAAATAATTTGAATGGTTCATTTAAATCCCTGCCTTCGTTGGAAACACTAGACCTTTTATGCGTTTGGGGAGAAACATATCCAAAATTTGAAATAACTGTGCAACGTTGATAACGAAGAATAACGCCTATTTACAAATTTTGCTGTGAAAGAACTTTGAATTTCTTGGTAGTTATGACACTGGTACTACCATTTCACAAGTTGCACTTTTTCGTTGCTTTGTAGTTGATAGCAGATATTATCTGTTGTCAAAATTCGCGAACTGTCAACGACAAATTCGCGGCATTTGTAAATTCGTCATATCGTCTGCCGTGTTCGCAGTAAAGAAAATCTCTCTGTATAGACATAAAAGTATGGTGTAGAATTCGCAGTCTGCGAACAACAAGCGTAATACCAACATGGACAAACGGTTAGTAAGCGACCTTATTAAAGCGAGAAAGGCTGTCAGGCGGAAATATGAAACTTTAAAAGTAGATATCGCCGAATCGCGGACGGTTCTTTCCGAACACTTTAAGCCAATTTCCCAACCACTCACCGAATTGCTAAGAACCATCAATCGAGAAGGTGGCAAATACTAGAGCAAGAAGGTGTGGTAGGATCTCTGGTGAGTATCATCAAACGGCGAGTGTCCACACTGTCTGCGCTACCCAGTCCGAGAAATGGCAATACCCCCGTACGAGCGTCAACTCCAGATATTCCTATTCCAGGACCGTATACTTCGACGTTGGCAACATCCACACCTAGAATTCTAAGCATAGAAGTATTGTATGAGACTTTACCAGATCAGCAGCAACAGTTGGAAGCTCAAGAGGAGGCGGACATTGAAAGTTCGGTAGCAGAGGCCTGGGAAACCGTGCTACAAATGATGGAACCGGAAGTTTTAAAGGAATACCTGGGATAGTTTCAAGACTTAGCGCAAACATATATTGAATGAATGATACGAGACACAGAGTAAATACGATCTCCACTACGGTGTTCGATGGGACATAGGCACGCAATAGTTTTCAATTGGGAATAAACAGCTTACGTTTGAGAGCCAGGACATGATTATTACAGATCATGACAATAAATTAGTATACAAAAGCATTCCTGGTGTTTCGTGTTCATTACAATATTTTCCCGCCTCCAAAACCCATGCTTCCAAATAAATCTCCCCGTACGTCACGCGACACAGCTGCGCCAATCAGAAAAGGCCACCCCGTTTTTTCTCCCTCAAAAACACAAGGGTGAGAAGAACAGACAGACGACAACAACCAGTGGTGCAGATCAGTGCAACGCCTCGGACCCCGCGCCTCACGAACCCCAAGAACCAGAAAGGGCTACGGCTCCAGCACCTACCCAGGGGTCTGCTCCAGACGAGCTACAACGTTCCTGCCACCGCCGATGTCCAGCCACGGCGCCGTTGCCCACCGGAATGCTAAAGATGCAATATTAATTTCGAATGTATTTAATACCGTCTCATTAAATTTGATGTTAAACTCAACATTGTTTTATTTCACCCGACGACAGACAGACAGGTGGCTGGTCCTTCAATCCCCTTCACCTGGCTTTTACAAATTAATGTTCAAAAAGAAACCAGTGTCTGATACAAAAGTAGACACAGAGAATTATAGAGACAGAGTGAACCGGTTCGTTGCAAATCGCGCAAACTACGACTCCAACCAAAGAAGTTGCGGCAACGTGATAAACATTACGTAGGAATTGGTAACGACAACTCCGCCAACGAATTTCCTTTACGACGCGGACAAGTATGAAATTTACGACAAACATGGATGTGGATATACCATTAAATGGAAAAGTAGTACAATCACTTATCGGAACAGTTCTAACTCGAGGCGGCATGATGGACATGCTACTTAAATCACCGATACATGTCAGTAGACGAGCAGTCGAAGATGTCGATTACAGAAGAGCTAGCCCCCGAACTCCACAAACCAGCGCGAAAAAAAATTAATAGGCGGCGCGTCATCCTCAAAAGATTCCATGATTTACTACAAGCGAATTTGGTGGAGATGCAACCACATGCGCAAAGTAGCAAAGGTTATCGTTAAGTATTAGTTGTTATCAATGCTTTCTCGAATATCTTGTGGGCTCTCCCGGTAAAACGCAAAACGGGTAAAGACGTAACAGCGGTTATGCGGAAAATCCTGGCGAGTATGAGTGTGTCCCCTAGAAACCTACAAACCAATTTGAGACACGAATTTTATAGTGGCGATTTTCAAGGATTGATGCGACAGTACAACATCAATCACTATAGCACATATTCATGCATGAAAGGCAATATCTTGGAAAGATCTAACCGCACCTCGAAGAATATAATGTGCAAGCAATTTAGTTTGCAAGGGTCCTACAAATGGACACACATTTTACTCAAACTCATTGCAAAATATAACACAACCAAGCATAGCAAAATAGGAATGAAGCCGGCCGAAATACATCTTAAGAATGCAAACAGCTTCAACACCCAGCTTATAGTAACACAAAAACCGTAGACCCGAAGCATCAAAGGTTTTACACAGGTTTACGCATTAGCAAGCATCGCTCAGCATTTAGCAAGGGTTACACACCCAGTCGGAGTAACAAAATATTTCGAATATCCACCGTTTCTACTGACAAACCCTATCACCTACAGACTCACGGATCAAGAATGGCAGGAAATCAATGGTGGATTCTACGAACACGAACTACAGAAAACCAAACACTCGGAAGTATATCTCATAGAAAAGGTGTTGAAGAAGAAGGGAACCAGGTTTAAGTCAAGTAGTTGGGATTTGATAATCGTCACAATTCCTGGATCTTTAAAACCGATATTGTATAAGTTAATACGATTGTATAATCCGTTTTAAATAAAAATCTTGATTTTTCTTACTTGTATTTATTACTGTAATGGATGATCACGTAACACATTATTGCGCATAAATGATCGCACACAAAACAGATACAGACATGTTTAATAGTAATGTAAACTACTAGCTATTACACATAATCAGTCAGTCACAAAATCTAATGTACGTACTTCCCCCCCCCCCCCCATACTATACGATATTCTCCATACTAACCGTAATATACAAAGTGCTAAAAAAGTTGTCGTTGTGCAGGACCTGTGCTGTTAAGTAATAATCAATGCTGTTGCGCGAATGCGCGAACATACTGTTAACTACATTATGCTATGGGCAATCTGCAGCAATTCGTCTAGTCCAGTGGTTCCCAAACTTATTTAGCCTACCACCCCCTTTTCAGAAAAAAAATTACTCAGCGCCCCCTGGAAATCTACACTCTTTAATGTAAATTGTTGTTTTATTGAAATAACAATATAATACAATTTGCTTTGTATGTAATCCGTAAAGATCGAAGTTATCGAATATGAATTAAAATGTTTGAATTAAATACTAATTACACTTGCACTAAATGCTAACTGCTTGTCACATAATTCAGAAACAATCTATCCAAGATTTACATAACGACCTAATCGTTTAACCGTTTTCGAGCACGGGAAACTTCCTGATTCAGTGACATCATATGGGTAGTTTTTGCAGTGCGCGGTTACACGCACATACCCTTGCAGACGCATGCTGGACTTCCCCGACAATGCGCGACACGTTCGCCTACCAACACTTGTTTCTTAAAACCTGTTCGGCGGACTTGACCGCCGATCGGTTATAACTTGCATTTTGTGTGTTTATTTGGAAAATAATGTTACACTATGTTACACCACAGATGAAATATGTACATACGGTTTTTCTAAATCTTCTGATCTTCTCTTCATTCTTTATGCTTTCACCGCCCTCTTATTTATATTCACCGCCCCCCAAATGCACCCGCGGCTACTATCGCCCCCCTGGATCGTTCCAGCGCCCCCCAAGGGGCGGTATCGCCCACTTTGGGAATCACTGGTCTAGTCTGTAATCAGGTATAGCTCTATCTCTCCATGCCAAAGTTTTTGTAGTGTTACGAAGAAGGTAGCGTTTATTAAGTCGGTGTACACAGTGTGCAAACGGGAGCGAAAAATATACATTCGACAAACGACAGCCTCCCTTTTGTTTTCAGTTACAGATTTAAAAATTTCGGTGGTGAGGGGATTCTGAACAGCACTCTTTTTAATGCTCATTGCCCTACTGTCAACTCTATCAACAGCGTTTACACAGTATGTTTTTTCATCGACCCCATAATAGCTACACACCGCCACTCTAGCGTACTTATCCTCAGGTAAGTCAGAAGAAGATGACATTAATCAAACAATTAGTCAAAAGTCCTTATAGTAATGCTGTAGCAATCACTAACATATTGGTATGGGAAGAAATGTATGAGAATGAAGTAAATTAGTAAATGCAGTGAAATAATAAAATAATAAAGGTCTTTAGAAAAATACAAAAAGATTGTGATCATGTTTAATGAGTGTTGGGTAATTTTTATCACGGTCATGGAATGGTTATGAGTCGTAGATAAGTTGTAACTCGGATGATTCTTATGATAGTCAACTAGAAACCATTCTTACCTGTATAATAAGAGACTGTTTTATTCAGTTGCATTTATACTATATCGTTTAGACCAAAGTCTGGTAAGTAAAGTGGGTGCCGTATTATATCCTCGACGCCGTATTTTTCAGTTTCAGTGCAGTCAGTTGCATCAACATCTGGATCTTTAACACAAGATGTGTCCTTGAAATGAATATGGTCTCCAAGTCGAACGCTGAAGTAATGCAGAAATTATAAGATTATTTATAGCTACATTTTAGTAGACTTACGTTGTAGTATCCGGATCATGTGCACAGGCTGCTATTGTAAAAACTTACCTTGAATTGATCAACGTTCCCGTACATGGTTCAAGTGGTACCTCTATGGATGCTATCCACGGAAATTCGTCTATAGCTAATGCTGTTGATGAAGTAAAATAATCATCTCTATGCTGTAATCTACAAAGACGAGTTTCAAGATATTTAGTAAACACTTCTATTGGTTCTGCTTTATCTTTTCTGTGAATAACTGTGGAATTTGATGACGTGACACAACACACGGAAAGCTTGTGTGAATTCGTATCTAGTTTTTCTTCGCAAATATATGCACGCAAAAGTGCCTCTTCCGCTTCATTACTTACATATGAAGAAGCCTCCAACAGCGCCGGACAGTGATATACGTTTCAGCATTCGCCTATTTCTTCATTTGGGGTCGTACATGGGTCTGTAATTAATAAAACTTGTTAACAACGTTTGCCCTATATTAATGTATACAAAATAGGTTTACATTTTTTTGCGTGGTGGTTGGCTTTGGATTTCTGTTATTAAGGTGCAGATCAACAGAACCGTACATTCCATTTTATTGTGTAACCTTCAACTAATTTAGTGTCATTTGACAAAACAGAATATTGTTGCCAGCTGGACTGCTTGTTTTGATAGTAGATGTAGAGAAATATTTAAAACCTTAATGTAATTTTCTTTAAAAGTTTAGAATTTTCCATATAACTTATCATTTTTAGAACACTCCCCGTACATTGACATCGCAGTAAATATAATTTTCCCGCTGCTGATCATGTAAGTCAGTGACCTTAAGTGATACAGCCTTAGTAACAAAACGTTTAAGTCGGTGATTATATTTGTTTGCTGCTTTCCCTTGACAACGGAACTTAATATTATTATTAAGTTCCTAGGATAATAAAATTAGCAACGCAAGATGCAGACTTATTAGATGTTTTGTTTATAATTGCAAGTGTTTATATGACATGTGACACTCACAGGTAACACGACTCACGAAAATTAATCTTGGTGACAGGTGACAAACCAAACGATTTTTTCAAAAATCTAGGCAAATGTCGATAAGCAGCGGGAAAAATATAATAAGATAACTCGGAATGGATCGCCTATTAACATTTTCGGCAGGCAACAAGCCGCGGCTTCGCCTTAGCTTGTACTTGCCTACCTCAAATGTTAATAGGTCCTTACTTTCCCTGTTACTTAAATAACTATTAAAATAAACAAAATATGCCTTTTCCTACAATCTAATAGCAAGGTGTGTGTTACTGCATATATCTTCCCGCCACTTTATATTAGGTCTAGCGCAGCTGGCGTTGCAGGTGTTCAACCATCTGCTGAGGCCAGATTAGCGACCGCGCCGCACAGTCCATTGAAGGAAGCGGCGAAGAGCGAATGGGTGTTCGGAGAGTCAAAAATTAAAAATGCTAAAATAACTAATGTGTTTTACTTCGCTCTATTCACCCAACATTTTGGTCATAATCGAGCTGGATATTATGGAGATGTGGAAATAGGACTGGATTCGTAGGAAACGCTCCAAGACAAGGCTTCAGGGATACAAAGGACGAGGAGTTCGTTGCGGCGGACCATAGCTGTTATTTGGGAAATAACGGCATCAGGCAAAGCGTTGGATGGAAATTTAGGAACTCACGTATGTACCAAGCTTTCCTTTGTGTTATCATTTGTTATCCTAGTAGCTTATCAATTTGTGTAAATTGTGTTTTAAACTCACAATGGAGACGTCAAAATCACTAATTAGAAAACGTGGGGCGCTTAAACATAAACTAACCTCATTTAGTAGTTTTCTGGCTACTATTTCGGATAATCCCGATGCGCTAATTATATCCGAATTAGAAGAACGGGTTGAAAAATTAAATGGGACATTTAATGAATTTTCGGAAATACAATCAGATATCGAGGATAGTTGGGAAGAATCTAAACTAGAAGAACAATATAATGAACGTGACGCTTTTGAAAAATCTTATTATGCAGCAATTGCAAAGGGAAAATTATTGATTTCAAACTATAAATTGGGAAATACGCAGGATAAAACCGTGTTGGATAACGAATCGCGTTCGAATTCGGTAAATGCTTTCAATATTAGCAGTCAAATAAAATTACCAGTACTTCAGTTACCCGTATATTCTGGGAATTACTCAGAATGGTTGAGCTTAGAGATACTTTTAATTCAATTATTCATAATAACTATGATTTAACGGACATTCAGAAGCTACATTACTTAAAATCGACGCTTCAGGGGCAAGCTTCCCAATTAATTAAATATTTACCGATAAGTGATGCAAACTATTTAGTTGCTTGGAAATTATTATGTGACCGTTACGACAACAAGAAATTGTTAATTAATAACCACGTAAAGGCACTGTTTAATCTATCTGTTGTTAAAAACGAATGTGCTAGTGAATTACGGAAATTGATCGATGATTTTTCAAAACATTTATTTTCTTTAGAAGCGTTGGGTCAACCGGTAAATCAGTGGGGCACATTGCTATTATACTTAATATCGTCAAAATTGGATACTAATACAAAACGTGAATGGGAACAAAAGGTTATAAATGCGTCACCAACGGTTGCCGAGTTTCAAACGTTTTTAAAAGACCGTTGTGTACTTTTGGAAAATTTGGAGAACCAAAACGCTAAGCGGGTTTCAGGTAATAAATATAATCTCAAACAGAGTGAAATTAACCACGACATTGGTGGCAACTGGAAAGGGTGCTCCAGGAAATTCTGATAATATTACTTGCTGGTACTGCAATGACAAGGGCCACCTGATTTACACTTGCAAATCCTTTTACATTTTAAGTCCCAACGACAGGACGGCCGAAGCAAAGGGTAAACGTCTTTGTGTTAACTGCCTAAAGCGAAATCATGTTAGCATGAACTGCAGGGCTGGGGGTTGTAGACGATGCGGAAAGAAACATCATTCCCTGTTGCATTTTAATAACTCAAATCACAATACTAGTGATGAAGGGCAACAAATTAATAATGTAGATACACCGGCAATAGAACGAGGTGGAAATACTGTAGTTGCAACATATGGTAGTGTATGTAATCAAATGTTATTATCCACAGCTATTTTAAAAATTAAAAATAATACAGGGTCGTATAATTTGTGTAGGGCCTTATTAGATTCTGGTTCTGAAAGCACATTCATTACTTCTGAGCTATGCGATAAGTTAGGCTTCAGAAAATGGGAAATTAATTTATCAGTAGTGGGAATAAATCAAATTGTCTCCAAAATTAAATTCAAAACGGAAATACAAGTACAGAGTTGCGATTAATCTTTCGCCACTACTATCACTTGCTTTGTAATAGATAGAATAACTGAAAATATTCCATTGTTTTCATTTGATGCTACAGCAATAAAGATACCCAAGGATATAAAATTAGCTGACAATGAGTTTTTCAAATCCAATAAAATTGAGTTATTATTAGGGGCCAACATATTTTGGGAATTAATTTGTCCAGATCAAATTAAATTCGGTAAAAATAAACCTGTATTACAACGCACACAACTGGGATGGGTCTTGTCGGGACCAATTAATTATAATCAAATAAATAATAAGGAAGTTACATGCAATTTTACAAAAAACATCGATCTAAATAATCAACTTAAAGCATTTTGGGATATAGAGGAAATAGACTGCGGCAAGCGGTTTACAAAAGACGAGCAATATTGTGAAGACCATTTAAAAAAAACACTTTTAGAAATTCTGAAGGTAGATTTGTGGTTTCCATACCATTTAAAAATGACACTTCAGTATTAGGTGATTCATTACAAACGGCTAATTCAAGATTTTGCAGTTTGGAAAGGAAATTAAAAAAAATGCCGACTTAAGAAGATTGTACGTAGAATTTATGAGGGAATATGAAGTCATGGGGCATATGTCAAAAATTCGGGAACCAAATGTGAATATAGATAATTGCTATTATTTACCTCATCACGGAGTTGTTAAGGAAAATAGCTCAACCACAAAATTACGTGTCGTGTATGACGGTTCGTGTAAAACCAAAAATAATATTTCGTTGAATGACATTCAGCATATAGGTCCGGTGATTCAGAAAGAATTGTTTAATATTTTATTGCGATTTAGGATACACATGTACGTTTTATCAGCAGACATAGAGAAAATGTACAGACAGGTTTTAATAAATCCCAATGACAGAAACTTTCAACGAATTTTGTGGCGTGAAAATAAATCAGATTCACTAGAACATTATGCTTTAAATACGGTAACTTACGAAACTGCATCGGCTCCATACTTAGCAATCAGATCATTACATCAAGTAGCGTATGAATATAAGGACACATTTCCTTTAGCTTCGGAAGTTATACTTAAAGACTACTATGTCGATGACCTTCTGACGTCAGTTGACAATATGGAGGTTGCGATTCAATTGTACAAGGATCTGAACTCCATTTTAGAAGCAGCTTGCTTCAATCTTCGAAAATGGGTATCTAATAATGCGCAGATTCTAGAGAAAATCAATTCGTGTAATGACACACAGGATACTTTACATATCGGAAATAAGGACGTCGTGAAAACTTTAGGCATAATTTGGTGTCCACTTTCAGACTATTTAAAATACGAAATAAACGATTCAGAGTCTAAAGAAGAAATAATAACAAAAAGGTCAATTCTATCTTCAATTTCAAAACTGTATGATCCCTTGGGGCTTGTTGGTCCATGTGTTATTATAGCCAAGATAATGCTGCAACAACTTTGGTTTAATAATTTGGGATGGGATGACACTGTACCGCAAGAAATTGAAATGAAATGGATACAATACAGAAACGATTTAAACACATTAAACAAAATTGAAATACCGCGATTTGTATGTTCCAACAATTATTCGCAAATAGAATTGCACACATTTTCAGATGCTTCTGTAGCGGCTTATGGGGCGTGTGTTTATATAAGGGTTCTAACGGAAAACAACATTAAGGTCAATCTTTTATGTGCAAAGTCAAGAGTTTCGCCCATAAAGCGTTTAACAATACCAAGATTAGAGCTCTGTGGAGCCTTGTTAGCTGCTCGGTTGTCAAATAGGGTGCAGGAATATTTAAATATTAAATTCAACTCCGTTTATTATTGGTGTGATTCTACAATTGTGCTTAGCTGGTTGAAAATGTCTTCAAACGTGTTGAAGGTATTCGTAGCCAACAGAGTATCGGAAATACAGGAACTGACAAATACAAAGGATTGGTATCATATAGGAACTTTAGATAATCCAGCAGATCTAATATCTCGCGGGGTACTACCAAAACATTTGAATAATTCAATTTGGTGGAAAGGTCCTAATTGGTTAACTTTATCAAAATCACAATGGCCTCTTTCTAAATTTTCATTAAACGGTCAAGAGGTCCCAGAATGCAAGGAAATTGTAGATACAGTATCAAACCTAGCAAATATTGTAGGTGAAAATTGGTTTTTTACAAGTTTCTCGTGTTGGAATAAATTACAGCGCACAGTAGCATGGTGTTTGAGATTCATCAATAATTGTCGGAAACCAACAACGGAACGAATTTTGAATAGTAGTATTTCAATAATCGAGTTAAATATATCGGCTAAATTACTCATTGGTCTATCACAAAGAGAAAGCTTTCCTCAGGAATTAAAATATTTAAAGGGAGTCCGAAAGACACAATTAAAATCAAAAATTGGGCGTTTATCACCATTTATTGATTCAGAAGGTTTATTACGTGTTGGTGGGAGATTACAAAATTCCAATTTTAGCTTCAACAAGAGGCATCCATATTTAATCTGTGGAAAACATCCAATTTCTGAACTAATACTCCAATATGAACACAAGCGGTTATTACATGGCGGTCCACAGTTGATATTAGCTAGTGTGAGAGATCGTTATTGGCCCACGGGGGGGAGAGCTTTGGCAAAAAGGATAGTATATCATTGTGTACGATGTGCCAGAGTAAAGCCAAAACAATTGATTCAATTAATGGGAAATTTACCTGAAAACAGAGTTGTTCCGATGTACCCCTTTCACACTACTGGGGTCGATTACGCAGGTCCATTTCTCGTAAAGCCTCAGAAAGGACGTGGAAAATCAACATTTAAATGTTACATATGTTTATTTGTTTGTTTTACAACAAAGGCGATACATTTGGAAGCGGTCACCGAATTAACTTCTCAGGCATTCTTGGCAACATTGCGTAGATTTGTAGCTCGACGCGGTAAATCTGCTAATATATATTCTGACAATGGGAAAAACTTTGTAGGCGCAGCGTCTGAATTACGAGAAGTTACAGCAAACAACGAGAATATTGATTGGCATTTTATTCCTGCTAATAGTCCAAATTTCGGGGGGTTATGGGAGGCGGGTGTTAAGTCCACGAAATATCATCTGAAAAGAGCAATATGAAATGCATTAGTCACCTTCAAGGAGTTTCTAACACTGATTACACAAATTGAAGGTATCCTAAATTCTCGACCCTTGCACCCCATATCTACTTCACCAAACGACTATGAACCTTTAACTCCTTCACATTTCTTGCTTGGTCGAAGTGGAGTCAGTGTACCAGATCCAAGCTACGAAGACGCTACTGTCAGCCGTCACAATTTTGGCGACGGTGGTCTCAGACATACATCACCGAGCTGCAGCAACGTCAGAAATGGACCAGACAATAGGACAATGTCAAGATTGGAGATTTGGTTGTGATTAAAAACGAAAATCTACCTCCACTCAAATGGCGATTGGGGCGAATCAGTTCCATCCATCCAGGAAGTGACGGTGTAGTGAGAGTGGTGACTATAAAAACCTTGTCCGGTGAATTGAAACGCGCAATAACAAAGATTTGTCTACTACCCATCAAAGACTAAAAATAGAACTTTGCGCTACACAGTGCTGAATTACATTAGATTTAAGTTTGCATGTATCATATAAGTCAATTCTCATTAGAATAAGCATAATACCTTTATATTACTGTAATTATGTTGAAACTGTATTTCAAGGGGGGGAGTATGTTACTGCATATATCTTCCCGCCACTTTATATTAGGTCTAGCGCAGCTGGCGTTGCAGGTGTTCAACCATTTGCTGAGGCCAGATTAGCGACCGCGCCGCACAGTCCATTGAAGGAAGCGGCGAATAGCGAATGGGTGTTCGGAGAGTCAAAAATTAAAAATGCTAAAATAACTAATGTGTTTTACTTCGCTCTATTCACCCAACAGTGTGTACTCAATCCTTTGTCACACTTATTGTATCCGTTTTGTTGGAAATATCACCTTTAGGTAACGGGCGATCAAATAAATTGCTACTCCAGTGTGCTGTGACTCAATATAAACGGCGACACAGCACACTAGAGTAGCAATTTATTTGATCACCCGATATTATTTTCTAATCTGACAAAATTTCAGGACGATAACCTAACCTATCTATATAAATAAAAATTAATTGCCGCATGTATGTTACATCTTCACTGGAGAACGGCTCGACCGATTTGGATAATTTTTTTGTTGTGTTCGTAATTGTCAGGACAAGGTTTGTATGAAAGAAAATTTTGGGAAAATCCACTGAAAAAGTAGGAAAATTCGGAATATCGAAAAGATGATTTTGTATGGTATTTTTGTATGGGATTTCGTATGTTTTTGTTTCTGAATGGCTTTTCGAAAAGAAAGATGGGAAAATCGGAGTGGAAAACTCGGAAAATTCGGAAAATCGAGAAAAATCGATTTTTTTCAGGATTTAAAAACCGGAATGGAACAACGGAAAAGTCATGTTTCAAAACATACACGCATAGTTTTACGTAATATTATGCCCGGGCAACGCCGGGTAGGTCACAGCTATGATGTATACAAGAAATAAGGAAGGATATTTCGAAATCCAACTACTAAAGGGGTAAAATGAGGGTTCCAATTTTGTATGGAAAAATGATATTAAATAGACATTTCGACTTGAAACTTGGTAGGACTACTCCTAAAAACAAATAGGCAACCACGTATTTTATAATTTTCTGAAAATCAACTTCTTAGGGGGTGAAATGGGGTAAATAAGCCTAAAAATCGATATGGGTGTCGTAATTGAGGTTTTTTGGGACGTTGATTGCATAAGTGGCATTTATTTTTAAGTTCAAGGCGGTGGACATGACATAAAATTAAAACTCTATATTGGTGAAACGGGGTTTCAGACAAATTATTTTTGAGCAGAACAACGTTTGCCGGGTCAGCTAGTTTTAATTATTTTTGACGTTGTTTTTTGTGTGATACAGTTGTACTAAAGAAGCCGATACAGCTATAAACCTTAATTTTAACTTACATTTGAAATTGACAATTGATATCTAAAGTGAATAATCTATACATCTAACATATTTGTTTGTTTGTTATGGACAAGGTCGAGCCATGCAATATCTAAAGTATTTAAAAAACCTTCCATGTACTTAATTAAAAATGTCTTGAATTACACAATAAATGACGCTAAATACATACATAAAAATTATTAGAGCTCTTCTTCTGTTCTGCTCAAATATGGCCACTACGCAGTTGAAGGGGTTTTGTCATTTTTTCTAACCTAAATGCAACCGTAAAATCAAATGTAAACCTCGTCTAAACACAATAGTATATTACGTAACAAGAGTTGTAAGAAGCATATTACGCACGAAGTGGAAAAGTTACACACAAGCCGCGTAGCGGCGAGTTTGTAATTCCACAAGTGCGTAATTGCCTTACAACTCAAGTTTTGTACTATACTTTATCCACGAATACATTAATTACTATCAAAGAAACAAAAAGAAGTATTTTTATTAATTTAACAGTACATTTTGTGATAATAATTATTGATAGTTACAGTACAATTATGAAAAACTGGCGCGGCATTAGAAGGGGCCATACTGATATTATTGTTAAGAACAGAAGTTACAGAAGCCATAGTAACATCTCTAACGGTGGTGTCGTTTGATATTGCTCCATCATCATAGATAGCACTTGAAATCTTTACCGCATTTTTAGTTTTGTTTTTGGTAGAATTATCAACATAGCTTTCAGCTACAGCCGACGGGCGCCAACCACCATGTCTCTTAATGCCAGCAAATCACCACCAGCATACACAAGAATTGTGGACGACGAGCGCCTAAAACAAAGAAGTAAAAGAGCTTCTTTGGCCTAAAGTAGAGATCCTGTATATAGTTTACTAAGAGTTGAGCAAACAGTCTGATTTGACATACATTTTTGATCCAAATTAGATATTTGACATATGTCGAACAAAAAGGTTAGGAATATACGACCAATTTAGTTAAGATTTAGATTTGTATTTGTGAAACTATCAGTCGTAACATGTTACAAAATATGCAAAAACAGCACTTTTATCACACATGCCTTGCAAAAATTGATCCAATCCAATCAAAATGTATCCCGTTGTTTGCCCAACTTTTAGTAACCTATATACAGGGACTATAGCCTAAAGCAATGGTCAGTGTATTGTTTCGGGTTAGCTAAACCCAGAAACGTTGCGATTTTGGTTGACACAGCACCAAACCTATTTAACCCAACGCATTGTTTGGTATATTTTTTGTGTTTGTAATTCAGAAAAAACGGCAAATATTTTGTATTTGCTTCTGAAGAACGTAAATTTATGTATTTCTTGCATGTTGGGTACCATTCTTTAGGCACAATAAAGGAACGTTGAGTTCTTGTCTTAGAATCTGGGATTTTAATTATGAGTGATTTTCCTGTATCTTGTATGTCTTCAGTTTTTATGTTTCTCAGCTCCTGCTTCCTGCAGGCACCACTAATACCAAATATTAGAATTACCTACAATGAAATATTCATATTTATGTTACTTTCATAGATTATAAAAATGTGTCATACCTTTGACAACAAATGCTCGCTGTCTGGTGCGTTTTTCAGAAATTGTGATATGATTCACCTGCGCTAATCTCCCCGAGGGAGGATATAAGCCGCCATCCTGAAGATATTAGCGCAAAAGTCGCGCCCCGACGACACCTAATTTAATTAAATAAAAGAAATCTCAACCACACCGTGGATTCATAACAAACTCCGACAGTTCCGATTTTCCAAAACAACATCATAAATAGTCCGCCGAGGCCGGCCTGTAATAAAAATAAGCCGACACCGGGTCCGAAGCGCCAGCATGTGCGCTGCGGCAGAATTCCTAGAAAACAGCACCTCGGCAAATATAATGCAAACACAGGAAGCTCAATGACGCGGCCAATTAAAATAAGAAAACGCCTAACGTCATTAAAGGATAATCGGCTTTAAAGAAATAGCCATCGCTAATGACCAAGCACCAGGAGCGTTTATCTAAAGCAAGAAGTACGTTAAACTGAAAGGCCACGGGCACGAGCCGAAGTGCGAGCAAATAAAAACCGAAATATTAAAATATACGTATTAAACGTACGGAGCTCAAGCGAGGTAACAAGAAGCATAGGAAAATAGCACCACCCAAGACCCTGGGCGAATTTTAGAAATCGGAGCGACTCAGGAAAAACGAACACGCAAAAATTATAAACAAATAATTTTTAGATCTGCGAACCCCGGCCGCGTGTCGAAAAATTCCAACAAAGACGGCACAACAAAGAACACGGTCGTAAGCCAGGTAAAGGGATTAGGACGCATCTCAAACGTGAGGCGAATGCCGCAGGGAATCCAACTGCGACCCGGATTAAACGCATCAACAAACCACGAAACTTAATTAGATACATATATCGCGACCGGATTAAAAGCACCGGCGAAGTAGGAGTAAGGTAGTCGAGTTGGGTGTCATTAGAAGCGCCTTCACGTCAGAAATCCAATGAGCCACATTAAAAAAACCCCCGGGCGAAAATAAGGGCGCAAAACGCAAAATTAATAATAAATTAAGAAGCAACCCCGGAAGCAAAAGTAGCGCATCCCACCCCAAACAACACCAAAACGGTGGGGGTAGAAGCCCTTTTAAAAGAAGCATCCGCAGCCAGAAGATTCATTCGATCAAGGGAAGTTTCTCGAATCAGCTTCCTCTCCAGCTTAGACCCTAGGTCACTGGAAAGCCAAACCTTCTGTTCGATCCTCTTGATCATAGAAGTAGACTTCGCGACTCCATGTGCCTGTTTGATCCTCTTGATCGCAGAAACAAAGGGTGTCCGAGTCGCCGCCGCCGATCGCCGCCATCATCGTCCGCCTACACCCGGAGGAACGTCCAGCCCCAGGTCGATACGAGCCAGGGCCCCAGCCAACGTCGCTGCTTTTTTCACGTCTAGCCCTGCGCAACGCTGTGCCCCAGGTCCTGCCGCCCCGGACCACGCCGCCACCGACCGCTCCACCGCCCGCTCCACCGAGGGAAAGGACCCGAGGAGGAACGCTCGCCTGCGCCTCCGCCTCCGCTCGCCGCTGCCCATCGTGCCGGAACCCCGCAACATTCCGGGAATTCGGCGCCAACAGCGCCGACGCCGCCGCCGCCAGTGAAGAAAGGCGCGATTACGGTCGGGGAAGCGCCCCATCAGAGAACCGGGAGTGTGTTCGGGTCGGTGGACCGCAATCTCGTCCGTCGCCATTCCAAAGTGCATTTCCCCCACCCCCGCGAACTGTAGCCCAGTGCCAGAACAATATTTGATATTTAGGTTTAGTCAGTTATGTGTATGAATGTTTGTGTTTCTTTGTTGTTGTTTGTTAATGTTTTCCTTAGGTTAAGTGTACAAAAATAAATCCGTATTCTGCCATTCTAAATCATTATTTTAACCAATAAGGAGCCATAGGCACTTGCACTTTTCAGCCTTCTCACCCATTGGTCGCCCCGCTCACATCCGCTGAGCTAGGAAGGAACTAGTGGCCATTAAGCCACCATCTTAACCCCTGCCACACCCTCAAGAGCGAGGCGTGTAGCGAGGTGTGTTAATTAACTCCCGAGACGTGAGGCAAACCTTAGGTGGACACCTACAACGAAGGACACACCACCCCAAAGATGGTGAAGACCAAGAGTAGAAGAAACATGGAGAATACACAGCAGAGAAGCAGCAAGGAAGTGCCACAGAGAGAGCACCCAAGTGCCAGCCTACACAGTTCAGAGGTGATAGGAGACAGCGCTTCATTATTCCAGTGTGGACAGAGGACACCTCCAAGCGAGCACAGCCCGATACCACAGAGGAAACCGAAGGAGGCACAACGTAGTGCAAACGTAAACGTTCCCCAACAGGGAGCGGTAACCCCACCTCCATTTCTGGGAATGGATATAAATCGCCAGTGGCGCCCAACAGAACCGACAACAACGTCAGCGACCACCAGTCTGGTGACGCTAACCAGCAAACAATTTCTAAGCATCATGGCGTCGATAACGCTACCCAAGAAGATGGACCCCCTGCCCACGTTCAGAGGTGAAGAACTGGACGACCCCAAGACTTTCTGGACCAGTGTACAATATACAGGGCACAGAGCCAGTGCTCCGCCGTCGATCTAATCAAAACAGCTCCAACGCCTTCCATGGAAAAGCCAGCCAATGGTGGAGACCCTACGCATCGCTGCCGTTTGCATGGGCCAAGTTTGAAGAAAGGTTCCGACGAAGATTCGACAGCCTCGAAATCCGCGCTGCTCTCACTACCCAACTATAACGCCAGAAACAAGAAATCCGCGATAACGCCGAAATCTTCTTACTAAAGAAAATCCAAATGGTACGCAGGCTGGAAATTCAGCATTCCACTCAGGCCCTCGTCCCTATAACGGTGGAATTATTGCGGCCCGCCATCCAGCCTTACCTGCGATTGGCCCCACCAACCACGATGGACGAGTTATTGGACAAGGTCGCCGCCATCGAGAAGAACTTGGAAGAACAGGTACCGCCGCCCACACGGGAAATACGACCAAGAGAAACCCCCCTCCCGCACTACCCAGGTGCTACCACTGCCCAGGGTACCACTACAGTAGGGACTGCAACCAACGGCGAGAACCCGAGCCCAGCTTGCCACGTTGCCATTTCTGCCCCGGGCCTCACTTCAACAGGAACTGCCCCCAGCGGCGAGACGATGGCCTACCCAACAAACCAGCCCCGCCACCAGCGGAGACAAGGGCTCACAACCCGCAAGCCAATCAGCCGGGAAACGAAGAGAGGCTGGGAAGCCAGAACAGCGAGACCTCGTCTGCGGCCCGAGCCAATGCTACATGTTAACCAATACAACCAGCCGTCCCCTTCCACGCATAGGAGTTTTGGGTTGGGCCACAACAGCAGCAAGCCTGCGCTCTGGTGGACTCCGCAGCCACCCACAGCTTTATCCGCGCAGACTGGGTGCAGACAAAAGACCTCAGGCACCACCCTTACCCAACGTCCAGGATGGCCCAGGAAAACGCCACAATAGCACTGGTAGGAGAAACCAGGGTACTGCTCCACCTAGGGCAAGACGAGTACCCCATCCAGTGCGTCGTGGTGGAGGACCTAAGGGAAGACCTCATCTTGGAACTACCATGGCTAATGGAACAGAGGGTCACCTGGGACTTTACGCGCCACTGCCTGCAACATGAAGTACGCCGGCGAGCCACCACATACTGCCTTGATTCAAGCCGCAACCAGCATTTCTCCGAAACTTGCTTAGGCCCCGATAAGCGCCCACAAGATTTTCTTCCGGAACGGGCAGGTCGACTTCCCGAAGTCACGAGAGACCTCCCCAAAATACCTAGTCCGCCCTATCGTTTCCCAAAATAAGAGAGCACTATCGTCGAGCAAAACAAGAAACTGCTCACCCAAGGCTTCATCAAGCCCCGCCCCCTCGCAAGCTACGAGCTGCCAAGACTGCCTCCGCTCAGCCAACCCACGCAGAAGAAGAAGGCACCACAACCCGAGAAACCTCAATTAACTTCAGCCCCAGCCTGATCACGGACAACAAACAAAGGGGAGGAAGAAAAAGGTCGCCATCAATTCCTCCGAACATCAGTTCGCTACTATCGAGAGCGAGTCTGTAGGAGCCGCCCACAAAACAACCGCCATTGCCGAGGCAACACCACCAGTACCCATCTCAACAGCCCAGTTAGACCGACGAGCTGAAAACAAAAGGTCGGTTCTGAAAGAAAAACCCCCAGACCACGCATGGGACGTCAACAACCGGCTACCACCCCCACACCACTCCGATCAGCGCACCAGGACGATGCGCCCTCCAATGATGAGGAATCCATCAGGGGACCACAGCCGCAAACCATCCCAGAGCCAACACATGGCATCGCCAACAGGAACAGTGCCTCGGATACCCGCAGCCCACGCCCTGTTCGGCAAGGAACTCCGCCGACCCGGAGAATGGAGATTCAAAACGGAAGACGAAGCCGAGCAGAGGACCCCGCCGCCCCACGAGCATCAACGTCAGGACCGAGACGACCAACTCCGAGCCCTGATCAGATGGGACCCACCGCACGAAGCCGACCACCGTCAACCCATTTTTAATTTAGGACAAAGGATCCTCGTCAAAGAGCACCAACTGTCGAAAGCCAGCGACAACGTTCTCGCCGGATTCCAGCCCAAATGGGGGGGACCCTACGTCATCACCGCGAAGGTAGGCGCCAACGTGTACCAGGTCAACAAGGACCACGGACCCACCAAGGTACACAGCGACTAACTTCGACCTTTCCCCGTCGTCAAGAAAAATCAAGCGTCGGTCGAGGACGCCAAAAAAGGGGAAGATTGATATGATTCACCTGCGCTAATCTCTCCGATGGCGGATATAAGCCGCCATCCTGAAGATATTAGCGCAAAAGTCGCGCCCCGACGACGCTTAATTTAATTAAATAAAAGAAATCCCGACCACCCCGTGGATTCATAGCAAACGCCGACAGTTCCGATTTTCCAAAACAACATCATAAATAGCCCGCCGAGGCCGGCCTGTAATAAAAATAAGCCGACACCGGGTCCGAAGGGCCAGCATGTGCGCTGCGGCAGAATTCCTAAAAAACAGCACCTCGGCAAATATAATGCAAACACAGGAAGCTCAATGACGCGGCCAATTAAAATAAGAAAGCGCCTAACGTCATTAAAGGATAATCGGCTTTAAAGAAATAGCCATCGCTAATGACCCAGCACCAGGAGCGTTTATCTAAAGCAAGAAGTACGTTAAACTGAAAGGCCACGGGCATGAGCCGACGTGCGAGCAAATAAAAACCGAAATATTGAAATATACGTATTAAACGTACGGAGCTCAAGCGAGGTAACAAGAAGCATAGGAAAATAGCACCACCCAAGACCCTGGGCAAATTTTAGAAATCGGAGCGACTCAGGAAAAACGAACACGCAAAAATTATAAACAAATAATTTTTAGATCTTATGCGAACCTCGGCCGCGTGTCGGAAAATTCCAACAAAGACGGCACAACAAAGAACACGGTCGTAAGCCAGGTAAAGGGATTAGGACGCATCTCAAACGCAAGGCGAATGCCGCAGGGAATCCGACTGCGACCCGGATTAAACGCATCAACAAACCACGAAAATTAATTAGATACATATATCGCTAGCGGATTAAAAGCACCGGCGAAGTAGGAGTAAGGTAGTCGAGTTGGGTGTCATTAGAAGCGCCTTCACGTCAGAAATCTAATGAGCCACATTAAAAAAAACCCGGGCGAAAATAATGGCGCAAAACGCGAAACTAATAATAAATTAAGAAGCAACCCCCGGAAGCAAAAGTAGCGCGTCCCACCCCAAACAACGGCCGTGCGGGAGAAAACGGTGAGGGTAGCAGCCCTTTTAAAAGAAGCATCCGCAGCCAGAAGATTCATTCGATCGAGGGAAACTTCTCGAATCAGATTCCTCTCCAGCTAAGACCCTCGGTCACTGGAAAGCCAAACCTTCTCTTCGATCCTCTTGATCACAGAAGTCGACTCCGCGACTCCATGTGCCTGTTTGATCCTCTTGATCGCAGAAACAAAGGGTGTCCGAGTCGCCGCCGCCGATCGCCGCCATTATCGTCCGCCTACACCCGGAAGAACGTCCAGCCCCAGGTCGATACGAGCCAGGGCCCCAGCCAACGTCGCTGCTTTTTTCACGCCTAGCCCTGCGCAATGCTGTGCCCCAGGTCCTGCCGCCCCGGACCACGGCGCCCATCGCCACCTACGCTGCACCGCTTCCCCCTCCCCCCACGCCGCGAAACGCGTCCAGCCAGGATGCCCCAAAAGTAATCCCTGGATAACCACCCCGGAGGTTACGCTAGCCAGACCGCCGCCCACGGCACCGCCACCCTCCCAAGTACAAGTTAGCATCCCAAACCCCCACACTTCCGTGTTTTGTATTACAGCACTCAGGAACTGCTGGAACACCTCTTCGGGCCATCGCCGCTCAGTTCGCCCGAGGCTACCCTCCTCCGAGAAGACCGGCTGAGCCGCCGTCACCCAGGTGCTCAAGCCACCGCCCCCACGGAGACGCCGTCCCCCAGCTGTCCCCGCACGCTGGCGCCGCAGCCCGGAGACACCCCCACCGGACGAGCCGCCTACGAGGCCGCAACCCCGGAAGCTCGCCCGCCGCTTCGCTTGGCCCAAGTCCGCCTCTCTTGCCGCCCCCAACTCCTGGGAGTCGCCTTCTTCCTGAGTCCTGAGGAGAAGGCCGAGTTCGAGAGACTGTGGACGGAGACCAGGCCGCAGGCCGACCACCGCTTCCCACTGCGCGTGCAGCTGACCCCACGCCGCCCCCGAGACGCCACCGACCGCTCCACCGAGGGAAGGGACCCGAGGAGGAACGCTCGCCTGCGCCTCCGCCTCCGCTCGCCGCTGCCCATCGTGCCGGAACCCTGCAACATTCCGGGAATTCGGCGCCAACAGCGCCGACGCCGCCGCCGCCAGTGAAGGAACGCGCGATTACGGTCGGGGAAGCGCCCCATCAGGGAACCGGGAGTGTGTTCGGGTCGGTGGACCGCAATCTCGTCCGTCGCCATTCCAAAGTGCATCCCCCCCCCCCCGCGAACTGTAACCCAGTGCCAGAACAATATTTGATATTTAGGTTTAGTCAGTTATGTGTATGAATGTTTGTGTTTCTTTGTTGTTTTCCTTAGGTTAAGTGTACAAAAATAAATCCGTATTCTGCCATTCTAAATCATTATTTTAGCCAATAAGGAGCCATAGGCACTCGCACTCTCCAGCCTTCTCGCCCATTGGTCGCCCCGCTCCCATCCGCTGAGCTAGGAGGGAACGCGTGGCCATTAAGCCACCATCTTAACCCCTGCCACACCCTCAAAAGCGAGGCGTGTAGGGAGGTGTGTTAATTGGTTAATTTCTTCTGGAGTGAGAGTTGTTGACTTTTTACCTCTGAATCCATCAGATTTTAACTCAAAAGTGCCAAAAGTTTAGGGTAACTCGCAATGTTCGTATTATGTCGAATATTGATTGTGGCTCTTAGCATGGAATAAATAGCGCAAAGTGACGACGGCTTCATTTGCTTTGACAATTCGTCAAAGCACGCCAACATTACGTTTTCAGAAAATGATTTTACTTTATTTCTAAGTTTCCAATCCATGAATTTTTGGTACACAATTTCATCCTTTCACGCGATTTTGCCGGAAGGAGATCGTTTACAGCAGTTCTCGCTTTTTCGCCGATTTCAGGCGGCATGCACAGCTCTTGCTCACTGTCGCTAAACATTTTATAGCTTAAATTGAAAAGAATTAATGGAGAAATAATATATTTTATTAAAAATTACCTTTATACATACGTAATTACGTACCTACAGTTGAAATTCAACGATAACAGTTGTAATTTCGAAAACTGTCATTCTGTTGCGGCTAATTAGATCGAACAACAAAACAAATACGAGTCCTGCTATGTAATGTTACTCGCTGTGCGATTTTGCCACTTTACGTACGACAGTTCGTAAGCAGCAGCTTACTTAGCTTATGCGTTGTACGTAATTCATTTTTTTTATAGTGGTCGTGGATAATAGTTATTTACTATACAAGTGGGATAACAGCATCATTAATATACGTGTAAGTTACAAACGAGTGCGTAGCACGAGTTATATAAGCACACAAGTATATTAATGATGCATTATCACACATGTATTGTACAAAATTTTATCTACGACTGCCTAAAATTGAGAAAAGTGCATTAAGAGAAATGTCAGATCTGTCATTTTCAAAAATATTTTAGTAGGCAAATGTCATTATGTCATTCATTTGACACTATTTCAGTTACGTAATAAAGTCATTACACAACTCAGTTGCGTAATGAAACCATTACGCAACTGAGTTGTGTAATGAGATTCATTACGTAACTGAAATAGTGTCAAATGAGTGACGTAATGAGTTAATTATCCCACTGTAGTAGATAAAGTAATTTTACATAGCTAAATTGCGAAACCTTCAATGGCCAACCTCCATGCAAAAGCGATGTAAGCAGAGTATACATGGTTTACTTAGAGATATTGTAAAATAAACTTCGACGCTTTCTTTTACGATTTAATAGTAAATGTGTAGTTTAGAAGAAGTTATAGCTATTACATTATAGCGAATTTTGAATGAAGTATAAGTGTTTTGTAATTACAAATCATAAAGCTCGTGCTGTTTACCTTCCAAAAACGACTAAATATCATGTTTCTATTCTTGCTCTGACAACAGCTGTGGTGTTTGTTACGAGCGAACACTAACTACAGTTATTACCAAATTCTGTTTAAATATTACCAATAGCTCATTAATATCAAATAAAATAAGAGGAGGGCAACGATATGGTTTTACATACTTGCAGTGTTCTGACGGCATACGGAACATCGGCAAACGCAACAAATTGTAAATTTTGTTAATTATCAACGTCGCCTTTACACAATCTGTTCTGGTTGGTGAAACCTGTTTTTTGCACATATAAAACGCGTCTACCCAATACTCAATAGTCATATGGTGTTTTACTGAGCTATTACTATTTACTATTTCAAATTCCAAATAATTGATATTGGAGAAAAGCGAATTTTGTACTTTTTTGTTCTGTGAAAAATCTTATTCTCATGAAACAGTAACAGAACTCTGGGAACATGAATTGCTGGTAGTTACTAACGTATTTTTTGGGACTTCATTTCATAGATTGAAATATTATTATTTGGAATTTGGAAAAGTGTTACTGGGTGCCATTGATTATGAATATAATAGGATCTAAATTTTTAACATAAAACGTTTAATTGATGAAAAAAAGTTTATGGGATTCGAAGTAAGAAAGTTACCCGCATTTTTGTATTAGTACTTGTACAAAACGACAGCCCTAGAAGCAATTTTTTAAAATCCTGTTAGATCTAATTGGAGTTATAGTAACATCCCGGCGAGCTATATCGATAACTCTAATAACATTTTTTATAGGATTCTTAATAAGAAAGTTACCCGCATTTCTGTATTAGTACTTTTACAAAACGACAAATTCCTGGAAACAATTTTTTAAAGTTCCGGTAGTTCTAATGGGAGTTCTAGTAGCATCCCGACGAGTTCTATCGATAACTCTAATAACAATTTTTTATAGGATTCGTAGTAAGAAGGTTACCCGCATTTTTGTATTAGTACTTTTACAGAACGACAGCCCTGGAAGCAATTTTTTAAAGTTCCGGTAGATCTAATTGAAGTTCTAGTAGCACCCCGATGATTTCTATCGATACCTCGAACAACATTTTTTATAGGATTCGAAGTAAGAAAGTTACCCCCATTTTTGTATTATTACTTTTACAAAACGACCATCCTGGAAGCAATTTCTTAAAGTTCCGGTAGTTCTAATAAGAATCCTAGTAGCATCCCGACGAGTTGTATCGATAACTCCAATAACATTTTTATATAGGATTCTGAGTAAGAATGTTACCCGCATTTATGTAATTACTTTTAGAAAACGACAGCCCTGGAAGTAATTTTTTAAAGTTGCGGTAATTCCAATTGCAGTTCTAATAGCATCCCGACGAGTTCTATCCATAACTCTAATAACATTTTTTTATAGGATTCGAAGTAAGAAAGTTTCCCGCATTTTTGTATTATTAGAGTTCTAGTAGCATCCCGACAAGTTCTATCGATAACTCTAATAAAAAAAATTTATAGGATTCGAAGTTAGTAAGTTAAGCGAATTTTTGAATTAGTACTTTTACAAAACGACAAATTCCTAAAAGCAATTTTTTAAAGTTTCGGTAGTTTTAATGGGAGTTCTAGTAGCATCCCGGCGAATTCTACCGATAACTCTAATAACATTTTTTTATAGAATTCGTTGTAAGAAAGTTACCCGCATTCCTGTATTATTATTTTTAGAAAACGACAGCCCTGAAAGCAATTTTTTTAAGTTCCGGTAGTTCTAATGGAAGTTCTAGTAGCACCCCAACGATTTCTATCAATAACTATAATAAATTTTTTAATAGGATTTCAAGTAACAAAGTTACCCACATGTTTGTATTAGTACTTTTACAAAACGTCAAAGTTCCAAAACCAATTTTTTTAAGTTCCGGTAGTTCTAATAAGAATCCTAGTAGCATTCCAACGAGTTCTATCAATAACTCTAATAACATTCTTTTATAGGATTCTGAGTAAGAAATTTACCCGCATTTACGTATTATTACTTTTAGAAAACGACAGCCCTGGAAGTAATTTTTTAAAGTTGTGGTAGTTCTAATTGTAGTTCTAATAGCATCCCGACGCGTTCTATCGATAACTCTAATAACATTTTTTTATAGGATTCGAAGTAAGAAAGTTACCGGCATTTTTGTCTTATTACTTTTACAAAACGACAAATTCCTATAAGCAATTTTTTAAAATTCCGGTAGTTTTAATTTAAGTTCTAATAGCATCCCGACAAGTTCTGTCGATAACTCTAATAACATTTTTTTATAGGATTCGAAGTTAGTAAGTTAACTGAATTTTTGTATTAGTACTTTTACAAAACGACAAAGTCCTGGAAGCAAATTGTTAATGTTCCGGTAGTTCTAATGAGAGTTCTAGTAGCACCCGGATGATTTCTCTCGATTACTCAAAAAATTATTTTATAGGATTCGAAGTAAGAAAGTTACCCGCATTTTTGTATTTGAACTTTTACAAAACGACAAAATCCTGGAAGCAATTTTTTAAAGTTTCGGCAGATCTAATTATAGTTCTAGTAGCACCCGACAAATTCTATCGATAACTCTAATAACATTTTTGTATAGGATTCGAAGTAAGTAAGTTAACCGAATTGTTGTATTAGTACTTTTACAAAACGAC
The DNA here is from genome assembly GCA_940337035.1 of Agriotes lineatus. Taxonomy (NCBI): domain Eukaryota; kingdom Metazoa; phylum Arthropoda; class Insecta; order Coleoptera; family Elateridae; genus Agriotes; species Agriotes lineatus. The sequence continues at coordinate 102,625 of CALNHX010004254.1, read as the reverse complement.
AAAGTCCTGGAAACATATTTTTAATGTTCTGGTAGTTCTAATGGGAGTTCTAGCAACACCCCCACGATTTCTATCGATTGCACTAATAATTTTTTTATAGGATTTGAAGTAAGAAAGTTAGCCGCATTTTTGTATTAGAACTTTTACAAAACGAAAAAGTCCTGAAAACAATTTTTCGGTAGTTCTAATGGTAGTTCTCGTAGCACCCCGACGAGTTCTATCGATAACTTTAATAACTCTATTTATAGGATTCTTAATAAGAAAGTTAACCGCATTTCTGTATTAGTACTTTTACAAAACGACAAATTCCTGGACACAATTTTTTTAAAGTTCTGGTAGTTCAAGTGTAAGTTCTAGTGGCACCCCGACGATTTTTATCGATAACTCTAATAAAAAAAGAGTATGGGATTCGAAGTAAGAAAGTCACCCGTATTTTTACAAAACGACAGCCTTGGAAGAAATTTTTTACAGTTCCGGTAGCTATAATTAAAGTTTAGTAGCAACCCGGCGAGTTCTATCGATAACTCTAATAACAATTCTTGATAGGATTCGTAGTAAAAAGGTTACCCGCAAATTCCTAGACACAATTTTTTAAAGTTCCTGTAGTTATAGTGGAACTTCTAGTAGCACGCCGACGATTTCTACCAATAACTCTAATAAATTTTTTTGTAGGATACTAAGTATGAAAGTTACCCGCATTTTTGTATTAGTACTTATACAAATCGACCAAGTCCTGAAAGCAATTTTTTGAAGTTTTGGTAGATCTAATTAGAGTTCTAGTAGCACCCCGACAAGTTCTATCGATAACTCTAATAACTTTTTTTATAGGATTCGAAGTAAGTAAGTTAACCGAATTGTTGTATTAGTACTTTTACAAAACGAAAAAGTCCTGAAAACAATTTTTCGGTAGTTCTAATGGTAGTTCTCGTAGCACCCCGACGAGTTCTATCGATAACTTTAATAACTCTATTTATAGGATTCTTAATAAGAAAGTTACCCGCATTTCTGTATTAGTACCTTTACGAAACGACAAATTCCTGGAAACAATTTTTTAAAGTTCTGGTAGTTCTAGTGTAAGTTCCAGTAGCACCCCGACGATTTCTATCAATAACTCTAATAAAAAAAGAGTATGGGATTCGAAGTAAGAAAGTCACCCGTATTTTTGTATTAGTACTTTTACAAAACGACAGTCTTGGAAGCAATTTTTTACAGTTCCGGTAGATATTGCAATGGTCTTTAGCCCTCAAAGCAGCTCTGGTAGCAGCGTGAACAAATTAAATTCAAATAGAAAAGCACAGAGTTGATAGAATTCACACATCTGTATAATTTTCACATAAGTTGTCAATATGAAATTACATGGACAAATTGAGCCATTATTATTGGAAATAAATTAAATAAGCTAAAAGGAAATGAAGCTTGATTGTCACAAGGGTGTGCAGTTCTTAAAGTAATTTAGTTAAACTTATGGCATTATTTAAAATATGCAGGGAAAAAGCAAGTTCTTACAGAGAGCAATAATTAACTGTGTGTCGCAAATGAATTTGAACTAGAGTAAATAAAATAATAATTTTTTTGAGCAAATAAAACAAAGATTAGAGAGGCTGAAGGCTTATGAAAGAATGGGGTAAAAGAACCCAAAGGCAGATTTAGAAGGCCAATCATGAATTAAAAATGGATCAACAAGAATTCGAAGATAGCTGGATTTAAAATGTGTATTGGTTTGGGAGTACCTATGTGAAAGCGGAACTTACATTGAACTCTAAAGTAGCTAAAGAGGAAATGAACGAAAGGTGGCAGTGATCAGTGAAATGAGTGAACAAAAGGGCCTGTTAGTTAGCGAAACGCGAGTGAAAATCAAAGGACAATAACCATAAACTTACAAAGACAATTTTATAGAATTAAGTTTAATTGTAAAAATTTATTAAATTTAAGATTTAATTTGTAAAGATGCTGATTTGACACAGTTCGAATTTCCTGTTTAATTTTGGTAGATTGCTTTTTGTTTATAACGAAAAAGATTAACAAATGAATAAAAATTGCTGGTCGACAGCTTAAATTGTGGCTGGTGTTTAATTTCAATTTTCTTACCCTTTACATTAATTTACAGCCACAAAATTGCACCAAAGTGATTATAACGTGTCAGTGTTCGTGCACAAATAAAGGCAATAAAATCCTTCACCTAAAGTTAAATTCATCTTCGGCCATCGTTCCGTTCCTGACGACCGAGCTTCGACAAGTCATTTCGGGCCATTCGAGGACACCCAGAGGCAATATTAGAGTTCCTGCACTAGCAGCCGAGGCCTACGAGGACCATACCAGCGTCGCACATCTTGCAACCGACCGCAAGAGAAGGTGTGAGCAATTTTCACCTGCGGAACCTCAACGGAGACCATCTGGGGAAAATTCAAAAGGTCAGTGGTGAAGCCAATTCTATTATTGTAAGCGTACAACTTACCGAGGGGCCCAAAAGCTGCACTGCGGAGCCGATATAAGCAGAATCCCGGACTTCGGAACGTTTTTAAAACTGCTATAACCGTCATCAGAAAGTTGGGTTAGAACATTTGAGATTCTTGCTAATTTACCGAAACAAAAGCCTAATTTTCGATCTGCAAAACAATTGCTAGAGCGACGCGTAGATTGAGCGCAATAATTCAAATTTTACCGAGTTTGTTTGCTCATTCGAATTGCAGTAAACAAACAATTAAACTTTCAGGCGACTTGCACTTAGTTAAATGCCTCTGTAGAACGTCAATTCAGATTGAGTTAGTTACAAGGTTATGGTAGAGCATTTGAACTACGAATTTCAGTGGCGTACAATTTTATTAACAAGAAGGAACTTCAGACCCGTAAAGATATTTGAGTTTTTCATGCTTAATTCCGGTGCTAGCCAAATTACTAATTACGGATTGGTGAATTTGAAATAAAAGGGCAAACGACGATTAACACTTGAATAGAACAAACCACGTAAATATTATTAGTCAGTCAAATATTGATTTTAAATAAGAACCAACGTAAACAAAAAGGTTTGTAGTGATCTTTTGTATTTGAATTATTTGTTTACATATTATTAAACATTAAAGACAAAGTCATTGCAAAGTAAAATGGCGCCCAACGCTGCGGCAAAATTAAATTAAAATAAATTAACAAACAAATAGTAGGTAGGTACAGGTAAAATTTATTCGGATTACCAAAATAGGTAGATTGATAGGTGATTGGTGTTAAGGAGATATTTTTGAAAAGCACTTTGTATTTGAAAATTTCGCACAATTACTCGAAGACAACAAAAGAAAAGTGAAGGAGAAGAGCAACAAGCTAAAGAGGTCATGGAGACTCAAGAGCCACCAACACAAGGCGATCATCCTGAAGTACAACAGCCCCAAACTGAGAAACAAACACTTGAATTAAGCAGTATTATGAAGGCAATAGTACAAATGAGAATAGAAACAGAAGACAGAGAAAGAAGATTGCAAGAAACTATCACCAGCAGTGTACAAGAGCTAAAACGGGACGCGGAAACAATCAGAAGTGAGGCAGAAGAGAGAGAAAAAAGGGCGTGCGAGCACACCAATTTTATGGTAGATGGCTTAAAAGATACAATAATTCGGATACAGGAGAAAAATAAGGAAGAGGTACAAGCGAGGATTGACGGCCTAGAAAAGAACTTGGAGGGTTTTAAAGAAACAGCAAAGGTCGAAATACAAAAAGAAGTCATGCAAGTAGTAGAGGGAAGCTTGAAACGGAAAAAACAAGAAATAGAGAACAGAATAATAGGGCTTGAAATAATAACACAGGGACGGTTGGTGCAATACCAAGAAGAAGTCGCACAAGAACTAGGTCAAGTAAAAAAAAATGCGGAAGACAGTTTTAGTAAAGGGCGTCAAGAGAGGAATCAGAACGCAGTTCGTATCAAGATGGTAGATACCAGACTCACGAGGGAGCTACAGGAGATGACTGAGAGGATGGACCAAGCGCAAGGATACCCTGCTAGCGTGGCACCTCATAGCTTTAGTATGGAGTTTGTACCTAAGTTTGATGGCAGATACGGGGAACTGCCGATGATATATTTGGCAAAACTTGACGACATAATTAGGACAATAACAACAGAGTGTAGAAAACTACAAATAATCAACGTGGCTATGAGGGGGAATGCGGAAGTATGGCATAGCATTATCAAGCCAAAATACTCGACCTATGAGGAATTTAGGGAGCTTTTTATCGCCCAATATTGGAGCAACACACACCAAGCTCAGGTGAGAACCGCGCTAACATCAGGACGATACGTAGATAAGGGCGGTTCACGAGAAATGTATGTGATGAATAGTTTTAATAAAGCTCAGTATTTAACTCCCAAACTAGCTGAAGAAGAAATTGTACAACATTTGTCGAGACATATGGAAGCGGAAATTACTAGAGCCGTGGCCGTGCAGAATGTAAAAACGTTGCGCGACTTTTCAGAAGTAGTCCGAAACTACGACCTAGCAATTCATAATGAGAGAGGCGTAACCAGATTGACAGAACGTCAAAATTATAGTTATAAAAGGAAATTGGATGATAATTTAGATAACAAGTTTAGGCCAAACAATAATTATTATAATCGTAACAATTTTAATCAAACGGATAGAAGAAATCAGGGGAATTTTAATTACAATAGGAATAATAATCAAAACAGAGGGTTTAATTATAATTGGAGGTATCAGAACCGGTTTAATCAAAATCGGGGAACAAAGGAAGAATTATGATCAACTCATAGAAGAGAGGAACAAAAGAAGATACCAGGAGTTGGACAAGACACCGGATAAGGACAAATCTTACATCAACACTCTTTACATGGAAAGGAACACAAACCAAAATAATGACGAAGACTTAGACAAAATAGAAATAGTCGAAGTACATGAGGAGCCTTCGGGGGTTAAAAAAAAGCCCAATTTTTGTAAATATTATAAATAGTAGCAATAATCGTAGTTTTAGGTACATCGCTAATTTTGCCACCATTTTTGAGAATCGGGGGGAATATTTGTTAGAGGAAGAAGAGAAAAACGGAACGAACACGTGTTTACCATTTATTAAGTTAAAAATCTTAGATCAAATATACGATGCGCTGGTTGATAGTGGGCCAATGGTTTCTTTGGTAAAGGAGGAAGTTATCAATAATCATATGGGTAGTTTACAAAGCAATATCATATAGGTAAACAAGATTGATTTACTGTCCGCAACGAGAAAGAAAATTTCAACTACTAATAAAGTATTGGCAATAACAGTTAACGTGAATGAAAGAGAATTTAATGTTCAATTTTATATTGTCGCTGCCTTGAATGTACAGTTTGTGTTAGGTGTGGATATCATTCAGCAAGTAGGTATAAAAACAGATGGAGAGCAAGAGTGCATCCAAATTAATGAAATGATCAAGCCTTGGTCCAGTAAAGGTCATGAGCTAAGAAATGATAGCCCAGCTGAGATAACAGCGGGAGCCGAAATAAATTGTTGCCCAGCAAAATGTGCGGGAGACGATGATAAAATTTGTTGCCGAGCTATTAGAGCCGGAGACGAAGTTATTATTAATAATCATGCTATATTAAGAAGTATGTTGGATGATGAACAGATCGGGAACGATTATCTACAGTATAAGGGCAGAATAATTGAGATCATTGAACAAAATAAAGATATTATAGATCAAGAAACCGGACAAGCAACGAAATATTGCCATAAGCTTGTTGTGGACGAATCAAAAAGTTTTAAATCAAAGTCATATCCGACACCATTTGCACAGCCCGAAAAGGTCAAACATGAGGTACAACAAATGTTAGAGGATGGAGTAATTGAACGATCGAAAACAAACTTCGTTAATCCAATGGTGGTGGTGAAAAAGGACGATGGTAGTCTTAGATTATGTTTAGATGCACGTAGGATTAACCAAATTACTAAACCCCAATATGAAAGTCCGCAAACAATTGATGCCTTATTAAGTCAAATTTGTGACAAGAAAATTTTATCAAAATTAGATTTGAAAAATTCATTTTGGTTGATTCCATTACACAAGGACTCGCGAAAGTATACGGGTTTCTGCATAGAGGGGGAAATTTTTCAATTCAAGGTGGTCCCGTTTGGTTTGACGACATCATGTGCAGCGTTAGTAAGAGCTATGCAACAAATATTAAATAGATTTGATAACTTTTGCGTGCATTACGTAGACGACGTAATCAACGTAGTCAAAGAAATTCATCAAACTTTTGGACATTGTGGAGGAAGAAAGACATGGTTCATATTTCGCGAATGTTTTTATACAAAGAACGATTTAAAATTGATCAAATATTATACGAATTGCTGTAAAGTATGTCAACTAGCTAAAGAAAAGAATCGTACTAATCAAAACATGATAACAAGTATAAGAGTCAACGAACCTTTTGAATTAGTCGCAATAGATTATTTGGGAAATTTAGTGCCCGGTCAATTTGGATACAGACATATTTTAATAATGGTGGATGTCTTTTCAAAATAAATAAAGCTCTACCCAGCGAAGTACAGTAACACCGAACATGTTATCAAATCGATTGAAAGGTACCAACAAGAAGTGGGAACTCCGAGGAAAGTGCTAACTGACAACGCAAGCTATTTCAAAAACGCAAGATTAATTAATTATTTAGAACAAAAGGGCATTAAAACTTATTTCTGTAGTATACGACACCCACAGTCAAATGTTGCAGAAAGATACATCAAAGAAGTGATAAAATATCTTAAAATACTGACCCATGAGCATCATAATAGATGGGTTCAGTACTTGCCACGAGTAGAAGACTTCATTAACAACGTGCCGAATATTACAACAGAAATAAGCCCAGTTACGTTGTGTATCATCCCTGCGAGACCATGGAGGCCAGAAGAGGATGCAACGGGGATAAACGAATTATTGGAGAAAGGGTTAAGAAAACACAAGATAGATACGAACAACGGCAAAATAGTAAGATTAAAAAGCGAATAAAATTTAAAATTGGGGACCGAGTGATTATCAAGAAGCTCAAGGTGGCTGACCGCAGAGAGAAAATCTGTGCGAAGTTTTTGAATGCATATGAAGGACCGTATAGAGTACATAGAATATTTAGTAATGAAAATACGTATGAGTTAATTAATGAAGTAGACAACAGGATAAGGGGACGTTTCCACATATCAGCAATTCACCCATATTTAGAGAGTGCATTTTAAAGTAGGTTCGCAAAATGTAGGCAAATAGGATAGGTAGATTAGAATAGGTACAAAAGTAAAACAAATGTTGCACCACATTTTCAAATTACCCTAATAAGTAGCTACTAGTTTGAGTAGGGGATAGGATAGATTATTTAGTAAGGCAAAGTAGAATAAGAAAACAGAATAAATCAAATTGGACTGATTGATCATAACGGTTAATTTCAAAACAATTATAGGCGAGTCGATAAGTCTTTTAAAATGGCTGTTAGCGGGAGTAATTCCGGACAAGCTGGAATAAATTTTAATCTGTTCTGTTGGGACTCAGAAAATATATATTAATTTTGCACCCCTTGACAGGCCCGGATTTAACCGCTATGCTTAAAAAAAGGTCTAAATTTCGATATTTTTCCTAATATTAGTGAATATCTCGATTAGTATCAACTTTTGAGCAAAATGCGTAGTTGTCAAAATTAAAGAAGAGTAAATTCTCTACAAAAAATGTTCTATACATTTTTGTCATACGTTCGCTTGTTTCGCTTCATTCAAGCATTTGTCAAAAATTTTCAAAAATTGCAATTTGTACAGAAACCATACAAAATAGAGCGTTAGTTCAAGAGACAAATTTTCTCTAAAATTTTAAGCTGAGTTCAAGAATGTAATAATATACTGGGTGTTCTATTTAAAATAGGAGTTAATAAAAAAAATTGGAAAAGAAAACAAAAGAAACCCATTTTAGAGGTATTCAACTGAAAAATTGCCTAGCTCACATCAATACACATTAAAAAATTTATAAAACTGTAAAGTTTGAAAAAAATCGTTAGAGCCGTTTTTGAAAAAGTCCAAAAAAACTGAAAAATCATGCGATTTTCTTCAAAAGCTTGCTGTCGCATCTAGATAGTATGCAAAACTTATATATAAAGTTTCAACGTCATACCTGTTTTCGTTTTGAGATATTCTGTTCACAAACAGAACACCGACACACAGACAGAACAATGAACAAAAACATGTTTTTTGGGTTCATGGCACTTTAAAACGTGAAGATCTGTTGAAAACTCAATATCGAATTTTTAGGGTGAATCCAATACTTCTTTTATCGTAAAAGAAAGTAACAAGCAGATGCTCGAAAAAAAATATATTTCGACGCATATGAATTCGAAACAAGCGAATATATGACAAAAATGTATAGAACATTTTTTGTAGAGAATTTACTCTTCTTTAATTTTGATAACTACGTATTTTGTTCAAAAGTTGATACTAATCGAGATATTCACTAATATTAGGAAAAATATAAAAATTTAGACCTTTTTTTAAGCATAGCGGTTAAATCCGGGCCTGTCAAGGGGTGCAAAATTAATATATATTTTCTGAGTCCCAACAGAACAGATTAAAATTTATTCCAGCTTGTCCGGAATTATTCCCGCTAAACTGTACTTGTCGACTGGCCTATTAGTAATTTTATGATAATCAAAATGACCACACATGACATGCTACGTATGAAAAAAAACATGCGTAGTAATTTTGATTTTCAAGAATTAGGGGGAAGAAATATGCAATGGTTTTTAGCCCTCAAAGCAGCTCTGGTAGCAGTGCTAACAAATTAAATCAAAATAGAAAAGCACAGAGTTGATAGAATTCACACATCTGTATAATTTTCACATAAGTTGTCAATATGAAATTACATGGACAAATTGAGCTATTATTATTGGAAATAAATTAAATAAGCTAGAGGAAAATGAAGCTTGATTGTGACAAAGATGTGCAGTTCTTAAAGTAATTTAGTTAAACTTATGGCATTATTTAAAATATGCAGAGAAAAAGCACGTTCTTACAGAGAGCAATAATTAACTGTGTGTCGCAAATGAATTTGAACTAGAGTAAATAAAATACTAATTTCTTTGGGCCAATTAAACGCGAGTGAAAATCAAAGGACAATAACCATAAACTTACAAAGACAATTTTATAGAATTAAGTTTAATTGTAAAAATGTATTAAATTTAAGATTTAATTTGTAAAGATGCTGATTTGACACAGTTCGAATTTCCTGTTTAATTTTGGTAGATTGTTTTTTGTTTATAACGAAAAAGATTAACAAATGAATAAAAATTGCTGGTCGACAGCTTAAATTGTGGCTGGTGTTTAATTTCAATTTCCTACCCTTTACATTAATTTACAGCCACAAAATTGCACCAAAGTGATTATAACGTGTCAGTGTTCGTGCACAAATAAAAGCAATAAAATCCTTCACCTAAAGTTAAATTCATCTTTGGCCATCGTTCCGTTCCTGACGACCGAGCTTCGACAAGTCATTTCGGGCCATTCGAGGACACCCAGGGGCAATATTGGAGTTCCTGCACTAGCAGCCGAGGCCTACGAGGACCATACCAGCGTCGCACATCTGGCAACCGACCGCAAGAGAAGGTGTGAGCAATTTTCACCTGCGAAACCTCAACGGAGACCATCTGGGGAAAATTCAAAAGGTCAGTGGTGAAGCCAATTCTATTATTGTAAGCGTACAACTTACCGAGGGACCCAAAAGCTGCACTGCGGAGCCGATATAAGCAGAATCCCGGACTTCGGAACGTTTTTAAAACTGCTATAACCGCCATCAGAAAGTTGGGTTAGAACATTTGAAATTCTTCCTAATTTACCGAAACAAAAGCCTAATTTTCGATCTGCAAAACAATTGCTAGAGTAACGCGTAGATTGAGCGCGATAATTCAAATCTTACCGAGTTCGTTTGCTCATTCGAATTAAACTTTCAGGCGACTTGCACTTAGTTAAATGTCTCTGTAGAACGTCAATTTAGATTGAGTTAGTTACAAGGTTATGGTAGAGCATTTGAACTACGCATTTCAGTGGCGTACAATTTTATTAACAAGATGGAACCTCAGACCCGTAAAGATATTTGAGTTTTTCATGCTTAATTCCGGTGCTAGCAAAATTACTAATTACGGATTGGTGAATTTGAAATAAAAGGGCAACAGACGATTAACACTTGAATAGAACGAACCACGTAAATATTATTAGTCAGTCAAATATTGATTTTAAATAAGAACCAACGTAAACAAAAAGGTTTATTGAGATCTTTTGTATTTGAATTATTTGTTTACATATTATTAAACATTAAAGACAAGGATCATTGCAATATAATTATAGTTTAGTAGTAACCCAGCGAGTTCTATCGATAACTCTAATAAAAATTTTTTATAGGATTCGTAGTAAAAAAGTTACCCGCAAATTCCTAGACACAATTTTTTAAAGTTCCTGTAGTTCTAGTGGAAGTTCTAGTAGCGCGTCGACGATTTCTATCAATAACTTTAATACATTTTTTTGTAGGATACTAAGTATGAAAGTTACCCGCATTTTCGTATTAGTACTTATACAGAACGACCAAGTCCTGGAAGCAATTTTTTGAAGTTTTGGTAGATCTAATTAGAGTTCTAGTAGCACCCCGACAAGTTCTATCGATAACTCTAATAAATTTTTTTATGGCATTCGAAGTAAGTAAGTTAACCAAATTGTTGTATGAGTAATTTTACAAAACGAAAAAGTCCTGAAAACAATTTTTCGGTAGTTCTAATGGTAGTTCTCGTAGCACCCCGACGAGTTCTATCGATAACTTTAATAACTCTATTTATAGGATTCTTAATAAGAAAGTTACCCGCATTTCTGTATTGGTACTTTTACAAAACGACTAATTTCTGGAAACAATTCTTTAAAGTTCTGGTAGTTCTAGTGTAAGTAGCACCCCGACGATTTCTATCGATAACTCTAATAAAAAAAGAGTATAGGATTCGAAGTAAGAAAGTCACCCGTATTTTCGTATTAGTACTTTTACAAAACGACAGCCTTGGAAGCAATTTTTTACAGTTCCGGTAGATATAATTAAAGTTTAGTAGCAACCCGGCGAGTTCTATCGATAACTCTAATAAAAAAAGAGTATGGGATTCGAAGTAAGAAAGTTACCCGCATATTTGTATTAGTACTTTTAAAAAACGACCAGGTCCTGGAAGCAATTTTTAAAGATCCGGTAGTTCTAAAAACAGTTCTAGTAGCATCCCGACGAGTTCTATCAATAACTCTAATACATTTTTTTGTAAGATACTAAGTATGAAAGTTACCCGCATCTTTGTATTAGTACTTATACAAAACGAGTAAGTTCTGGAAGCAACTTTTTAAAGTTTTGGTAGATCTAATTAGAGTTCTAGTAGCACCCCGACAAGTTCTATCGATAACTCTAATGAACAGAAATGCCTGAGAGGCTGATTCAGGATTCCGTTACTTTGCGCTGATTCTATCCGTCAAGCACGTAAACAAGACTGTGTTTACGTTTTAAACCAATGTAGTCAATGGTACTTGAACGGACGACAGTAAAACCAAACTAACCCCTGGAGCACAGCCTCATGCCCCATGAATATTATGGCTTAGAAGGGGTAGTGAATGAATCAAACATTAAATGCCGATTGGTTTTTATTATAAAAATAAACTGGTATTTATACAAAACTAAAATGCTTAATGAAGTAACAATATCAAAGTTCATATATACAGTTTACTGGGACAAAGTGTTTAAATTACAAAACAGCAGATAAGCAATTTGTGCAGTTTTTATTTCCTGATAGAGCGAAGGTCGCCCGTTGAACTTACTACTGTAGGTCGGTATTGTGCATGGAGTGCAGATTTGCATTTTTCCTGGTCTTTAACTCGTCTGATTGCGTAATAACACTGGCTTTTAAATTATTAATAATGTTCCGTAAATTTGAACTGAAATATATATTTTTAATCTCATTTAAACATATTAAATTTAGTAATTATGAGGCAAAGACTGGTGATTGCAACATTAAATTTTTCTTGCTAATAAATGGGAATTGCATTTAAAAACGTGCAACTGGATTTCGTAAATTTTAGAAAATAAAATTTATGTGTGTTTAAATCAAGTTTAAACACTAATAACATTTTTTTATAGGATTCGAAGTAAGTTAACCGAATTTTTGTATTAGTACTTTTACAATTCATATTATTATTTGGGTATTTCGCCGCTCTGCGAATTAAAAATATTAAATAACGTTTTGAGGGACAATCTGCTCTCGTTATCAACGAATTACAATTAAAAAGAACAAGAAACTTAGCTTTTTTTACTGGAAAGAAAAACGACCAACTTCCAATGAATTGTTTGACATTGGAGGTTGGTCGTTGTTCCTTCCAGTGAAAAAAGCTAAGTTTCTTGTACTTTTTAATTGTAATTTGTTGATAACGAGGGCAGATTGTCCCTCGAAACATTCGTTATTAATATTTTCATTATTTAATATTTTTAATTTGCAGAGTGGCGAAATACCCAAATAAGAATATGAATTATGAATTCACGCCACAAAGAAGTTTCAGAGATTACTTTTATTAAACGACAAAGCCCTGGAAATTTTTTTTAATGTTCCGGGAATTCTAATAAGAGTTCTAGTACCACCGCGACGATTTCTATCGATTACTCTGATTTTTTTTTAATAGGATTCGTAGTAAGAAAGTTACCCGCATTTCTGTATTAGTACTTTTACAAAACCACAAATTCCTGGAAACAATTTTTTTAATTTTCGGTAGTTCTAGTGAAAGTTCTAGTAGCACCCCGACGATTTCTATCGATAACTCTAATAAAAAAAGTTTATGGGATTCGAAGTAAGAAAGTTGCCCGTATTTTTGTATTAGTACTTTTACAAAACAACAGTCCTGGAAGCAATTTTTTACAGTTCCGGTAGATATAATAGGAGTTTAGTAGCATCTCGGCGAGTTCTATCGATAACTCTAATAAGATGTTTTTATAGGATTCGTAGTAAGAAAGTTACCCGCATTTTTGTATTAGTACTTTTAGAAAACGACCAAGTCCTGGAAGCAAATTTTACTGATCCGGTAGTTCTAATAAGAGTTCTAGTAGCATCCCGACGAGTTCTATCGATAACTCTAATAACAATTTTTTATAGGATTTGTAGTAAGAAAGTTACCTGGCAGGAGGTCTCCGCCACCAACCAAACGGTGAAGACCTATTGGATGCAATGGGACTCCTTGCAGCTGGACAACAACGTCCTGACCAGAATCTTGGAAGATAAGAACGGTGGGGCAACGAGATCACAATTGATGGTTCCAAGGAGTAGAGTGGCCGAGGTTCTGCGCCACCTGCATGATGGCTCCTCTGGGGGACACTTTCGATTGAAGAAGACGTGCAGAAGTTCCGAGACAGTTCTACTGGGCAAGCTGCAAGATGATATCCGAGAGTGGTGCCGGAGGTGCGAAGCCTGCGCTACAGAAACGGACCGTTGGAAGACGTCGAGCTCCGATGCGGCAGTACAACGTCGGTAGTCCGTTCGAGAGGATAGACATCGACATTGCGGGACTATTTCCCGAAACCGAATCGGGAAATAAATACATCCTGGTGTGCATGGACTACTTCACCAAGTGACCCGAAGCGTACGCCTTTCCGAATCAAAAGGCCGGTACTGTCGCTGATGTTCTGGTGAAGAAATGCTTCAGCCGTTTTGGAGTCCCCCTGGAATTACATTCCGACCAGGGCCGCAATTTCGAGTCTGGACTGTTCCAGAACGTTTGCAAACTACTGGGGATACACAAGACACGGACCACTGCCCTCCATTTTCAATCGGACGGCATGGTGGAAAGGATGAAGCGAACCATGGGGAAGCATCTGTCCAAGGGGGTTTCCGAGCATCAGCGTGACTGGGACCGGTACATTCACCTGTTCCTGATGGCCTACTGATCGGCAGTACAAGAGACAACCAATCACACCCCAGCCGCGGTACTCTTTGGGCGCTATCTGCGATTGCCATGTGACCTCAAATTTGGAAGAAAGCCTGGCGAAGAAACGGCCGGCGAGGACTACGTGGGGAACCTGAAGAAGAGGATGGAAGAGATCCACGACGCCGTACGCCAAAACATTTAGGGTGCCAGCGACCGAATGAAGAACCGATATGGTGCCCACGCTGAGGCCGGTGGTTTCCAGCCTGGCGATTTGGTATGGCTTCATAACCCCCAGAGGCGTCGTGGTCTCTCCCCCAAGCTCCAAAGGAACTGGAAAGGCCCCTACACTGTAGTTGCTCGACTGAATGACGTGGTATACCGAATCCAGAAACCTCCTCGAGGAAAGTGCAGGGTGGTGCACTTCAACCGGTTGGCTCCATATTTCGGAACCAATGAGGAAGTGGAGGCTGTCACGGAGCAACCCCTGAGACAACTAGAGACCGGAAGTACCTCCTTCCAGGAGTATATGGCCGCTTATGGGGGTACGAAGTCTGCGCGATTTGGGGTCACTACAGAGGTGCAGCGTGACCTGTTCGACACGCTGCGGCGGTATTCCCTGGCACACTGCGTCGCCCAGGACCTCCGGATATCTAGGGGGATCGCCGCTGCCTTCCGGGAGAAGTTTGGCCGGTTAGACCAGCTGCGAGAGCAGGCACCTCAGGTTGGCAGAACTTTGCAGCTGAAGGAAGGCAATAGCTCCATTTATTACCTGGTGACGAAAAGGTTGTCGTACGAAAAACCTAGTTACCAGGAGCTCTGGTCTGCTCTTTTGGACCTTAAGGAGCGGATGGTGAAGAACGGCGAAACCCGGCTAGCGGTGCCGAAATTAGGATGCGGCCTGGATTCGTTAGACTGGAGGGTTGTACGCAGCATGCTGGAAGTGGTCTTCGACCGGATCGGCATCCAGATCGAGGTCTGCTGTTACAGCCAGTTGCGAAGCATTGAGCCCACGGTGGACTGCTACTTCTTCAGCCAGTCCGTGTGCAGGAAGGGCACCGCCTGAAAGTACCGCCATTAAACCCCCACAAGAGCGAGGACAGGCACCCGACGCAACTCGTTCTGGGACTGAACGACCTAAGGCGGAGGCAGTGTAACGACCTTGGGGTTAGGCCGTTGTCTATATATGACTCAGCGTCCCGTGCGACGCGTGAGTCAGCGTCCCGTGCGACGCGTGAGTCAGCTTACCAGATCATTCCAGAAAGTGTAACGACCTTCGGACCGGATCGCATCAAAACATTCCAGAACGACCTTGCGCGCGAACAAGTCAGTGTCGCTGGATTAATCGAGCAAGGTCTGGACGTTTCTAGGATGACTCACCCGGCGTGTATATAAACCGGTGCAGTAGGAAAAATCGACAGTTCTCATCCAACTCGAAGCGCGTAAAGATGCAATATAAATAGACCCGTGTGTATACAACTCTAGCGATACAAATAACGCGCGTAAAATAAATATAACCATATAAATCGTTGTTAGAAATAGTGCCTGTAGTTAATAAATAATTTGTGTTCCGCGTTTAATAGTTGCTTTGTAAATAGTTAAGATAAATCGTTGTAAATAAATGTTTAATACAAGAAGCGTCGTATAATTTTTAAATAGCCCAAAAACGTAAAACGTAACATTATGTTATATATATTATGCTATTTACTTGTACTTATGTGTAGTTGAACGGCGTAGCGTATAACTATGCTTGCCGCTAGAAGCCTTGTAAATTTTGCGCCCATATTTTACTTAGCATTAGGAAAATCTAGAAATTATATGCCGCAATAACTTTTTATTGCAATTTCCGTGTGGAAAAGACTCCCGACCGCGCTAAAAATTTTCAACGGGAAAGCCCTCACTATAAACATTTCAAAAGTATGTGTCCACCGCGCAGAAACTACACCATTCGCAGTTAACATAGAGTCAAGTCAAAAATTTATATTTTTTGTAAATTTTATAATCTTAAAATATTCTACTCGACTAGGGGAATAAGATTTAGATGGTTTAAACTTTTAAAAACTCCGTAGTTTTCAATAAATTTAAATATTTTTTGTAATTTTTCGGTTTTAAATTAGTAATTCGACCAGTTTTAGTTTCTGCAGACAGAACTGGACAAATTTCTTCAAGAAAGTAATTAATTACCAATTACCGCCTAATGAAGTAACTGAATTACCAGAAATTTTAATTACTCAAACGTAATAATAATTTAATTATCAATTACTTGGTAATTGTAATTGCACAACATAAATTACTTTCGTATATTTACATTTAGTAACATCATCGTTGCATTTCACGCGGGGTATGAATGGTCTCGACACCGAAAGGTAAAAGGGGGTAAAAACAATGAATGAATGAAAAGTAATAATACAGCCCTGTGCAAGTACATCGTTTAAAACAAGAAAATTAAAATGAATAAATATTTAATATGAACCAACATCGTTTAATGAATCTAGTTGTCGATTGTCTTGGAAAAAAATAAATTACTTTTTTACTGTACTGTATTCTGTAAGCTGTACATACAGACATACTTTTCACTTCTACACAACAATTATTAGGAATCTACACTGCTACATCCTGCACAGCCTACAATACACAAGACACAACACACGCATATCCCATCTACAGACATACGCGTTTGCACCAAATATTTTCCCCTTTGCTCATGCACGCGTCCTTGGAATTACAAATGTTGCACAAAATTAGTTGTTATCCGACTAGTCATAGGAAATCATAAATTACAGTTATATTGTTCCAAGACTCCCTTTTACGATTTGCTTAACATGTAACTTAATAAGGCTTTATCTTATTTTTGCATTATCAGGTCAGTAATTCAGTAATTGAATTACTAAAAAGTAATTTAATTAGTGCCAGTAATTTCAATTTCCGCAAGTAATTAAAATACTAGCAAAGTATTTATTTATAAATAATTCATAGTAATTTAATCACTAAAAAGTAATTGAGCAATTGAATGTGGTAATTCATTACTTTCAAAAAGTAATTGTCAAGTACTGCATAACAAAAGTAAAATTACCAATTACAATTACCGTATTTTGAAAAATTAATTCCAACACAAATCAACAAAAAGGAATTTAATTACGAAGTAATTAATTACTGCCCAGCTCTGCTTACAGTTTACATTTCGTTAAGTTAGGATAGGTTAGGTTAGATTAAGTTAAGTTTGGTTCTCTGATGAAATGCAATAGCAGTCCTGGAGTAAGATGTGCAGAAGAGAGGAGGGGTTTTAGTCGGTAAAACTCGGACATTACCCAAAGGGGGAGTTTTTTTGAAAAGTTCTTCCTCAAAAACTATAATTAAGTTAGGTTAAAGAATTTGAAACATATAACTACCGCGGAACAAACGTAGAAGCCAACTATAAAAGTCCCCTTCTTCAAAATATTCGTTAGATGGACACAACACCGACCATCTTCTGCAGACGCTATGCCGTAGTCCAAAGATGATGCCTTTGATCGTTTTTTTTTTATTTTTTGCTCCTATTTCCTATTGCCTTAATTACAAATAGGTAAAGCTGTATTGCTTCTATGGATACAACACTTAATAAAATTTTAACAGTTTTCGAGTTTCCATTCGGTAATTGACAAAATTATTTACAAGTATTTGCATTCGTATTATACGCTTTAAGTGTGTAACGTTTTGTTACCCTAAGGCCCTGAACACACGGGATTCCGTTTCCCAGATTCGGTATGCGGGATACAGAATCTGAGTCTGTTCAGACACGGCGACTGAATCTCAGACGCGGGCCTTCAGTCACTTGCAGTGCCGTGCTGTTATGGACCTAGAATTGCTGTTCTTGGTTTCTGTCGAATTAGTCTAGAAGTGCTGTATTTAAAGTCAGGGATTGGGCTCTACTAAGCTAATAAATCTTTCATTGTCAAATAATGCACATTCTATGATCGTTGTATAGTAAGGAACGCCTTGCTTATTCGATTTAAATAGAAGTTGAAGAAAATCTGCTACGCCTATGACATGATATCATATGTTCTGGCTGGCAAAAGTAGGCGAGTCCAGGCCGTAGTACACGTGGACTCATATCCTCTATATGCTCCAATGGTAAATCGGTATCCGAGATACAGAATGTGTCGCCGGCGGCCGATTTTCCTTATCTCTCCATTCCGGCCGCCGACGACAAATTCTGTATCTCGGATACCGATTTACCATTGGAGCATATAGAGGATATGGACTCGCCTACTTTTGCCAGCCAGAACATATGATATCATATCATAGGCGTAGCAGATTTTCTTCAACTTCTATTTAAATCTAATAAGCGGGGGTTCCTTACTATACAACGATCATAGAACGTACATTATTTGACAATGAAAAGTTTATTAGCTTTGTAGAGCCCAATCCCTGACTTTAAATACAGCACTTCTAGACTAATTCCACAGAAACAAAGAACAGCAATGCTAGGTCCATAACAGCACGGCACTGCAAGTGACTGAAGGCCCGCGTCTGAGATTCAGTCGCCGTGTCTGAACAGACTCAGATTCTGTACCCCGCATACCGAATCTGGAAACGGAATCCCGTGTGTTCAGGGCCTAATACTGAATATTAAAGAAATTAATAATAAAATTTCAAAATATAACACAATATTTTTTTTAAATTTTCTCTTCATACTCAGGAAGTATTACTTAATAGCATAATATAGAGTTAATCTGTCATTCTTGAAATGAAAGAAATCTAGGGGTAAACATATCTTAACGTTTCTAGTAATACTAAAACAATACAATTAAACACTTGGTAATGCGAATTATATCAATTTTCAAATTAAAAAAAAAGTTACCGCGATGGGATTCGAACATCAACGCATACGAATGCAATCTCAACGCTAAACCCACGGTGTCACACGGAACCGTTTCCATCTTTACCATGCAGTTTCGTTAAAAGCACCGCAATTCGTTGCTTTTTTTCTCTCTGTTACGTCTTATTGTGGTCAAGGGTAAACCCTGAGCAATATGTCAATTATTACTTTTATATATTTTTCAGTCGAAGCAATAATAAACAAAATTTTATTTGTTTAAAGTAATCACCCTGTAGGTATATGTTGGTCCCACGATATGCTTTCTTTCGTCATGGGTAAAATCTGAGCTATTTCAAAATATTACTTTCATTTAAGTAATAGTTCTCGAGTTAAAGTAAACATAGGCAGAACTTTATTATTTTAAGGTGCTCACCTTGTAGGTATATGTTTTACTGACACTTTCTGTTTTATGCCACAAAGGCATACAATCCGCATGCAAAATATCGTCATCTTCCAACAAATAGTTTTTGAGTTATACCGGCAACAAACAGACAGAGACAGACAGGGAAATTGAGAAAACCAGTTTTGAGTGATCTAGGCACCCTGAAACGTGAAGATCTGAAGAAATCTCGAAAGGTAATTTAAAGGACGTTTACAACGCTAATTTGTTTTAAACGTATCCTAACCAACGAACCATTAACAAAAATAGTAAGTGGACTCATGAGAGTATTTATAGCATACTAGACTTGTTTTCGTTATGATTATCGTTATTAGTGTTCATTTATCAAAGTGAAAGTAAAACCGTTGTGTAGTACTTTTCATCCATTTTTAATTATTTTTTAAAGTTATTTTTTAGTAAGAATTTAATACAATACGTAAATAAATATGAATAATAAATGACAAATACGCAAATTACACGTGTATGGAGCGTAGGGTCATAACCTCATAACCATAGCATTATCGGAAAATCCAGTTATCTAATTCTAGAGAATTACTAGCTGCAATAGTGTTGATTTTCTCAGTATTGAATAATACATGTGTCGCAAGCAGAAGCATATTACTTATGTTCTATTAACTTAAATAATATTGAAAGTAGAACAGAGTTTGAAATTGAGGCCGTACTTTTCTTAAATAATTTCTTTTTTCTATAGCACATGTTAAAGTGTGCTTTTATCAACTCAAAACAAAGGTCAAGTTTTACTTTAACAGCAAGGGTAGATAAAGTAGCACTTTAACATCAAGGATAGATAAAGTAATTTAATTTTCTAAGTTTTGTTTAAATTAAATATGACAGTTTCGTATTATCGTAGCAACCCAAATCTAGCTACTGACATTTTGAAATGTGATTGACTGTCATTATTTGCTTTTGAAATTGTTAAAGTTCTTGCTATAGAAAAAAATATTGTATTATACACGACGATAAAGTTATTTCTATCCACTCTTGAATCATTAACGTCTCGACTTCTTCTCGACGTTAAACGATTCACTCGTGGATAAAATTTAACTTTATCGTCTTGTATAATAAATTACTATTATTTTCAAGTGATTTTAAAAAAATTATGTTGTTTAAAAAAATAACTAATGGACCACAAATTATAATTTACATACAATAATTAAAACAACTAAGTCGTTGAAATACTACGATTTTGAGAACGACGATACATTTATTTTATAATATACAGGGTGACCTTAATAGTTGTACAAATATTTTAACTAGTAAAAGAGTACAGTAAATAACATGATTGGTCCAATAATGTTTCATATAAAAACTTTTAGGTTTGGAAACACTCAGGTTAAAGATTTTCTAAAAAAGTTTGAGAGCCACAGATAATTTTGAATAAAAATGTGACAATTAAAACCAAAGAAGCCTGTTTTTATTAATATTTGTATTAATGTCATGTTAATGTAAGTTTTTGGAAAACGCCATAAAATGAATTTCACCAATGTTGAGAGGTCTAATATCGTATTAATAGCAGCAATAGTAAAATCATCGTATGGTATTTTTCAAAAAGATGAAGTAAGATTAAACTAATATAAATATTAATAAAAACTGCTGCTGCTTTAGTTTTAATTATCAAATTTATTCAAACTTACCTGTGGATCTCAAACTTTCTTAGAAAAACTACTTTTCTTCAAAAACTAAAAGTTTTTGTATTATACATTATTGGATCAATCATATTATTTCACTGTTCTCTTTTACCAGTTAAAATATTTGCACAACTATTAAAGTCACCCTGTATAATGGCACGATATTCGGAATTAATACATTTACAACTTTTTAATTGTTAAAATATTGCAATGGTGGCTTGGCTTATTGTATTTTACAAGCCATTCAGTTAATTGCTTTATATTATGTAAAATATTATAACGTTGAGACACATTTTATTTAATTCGAAATTTTATATCATTCTGTTTAATAACTGTAATGCATTTGAGACCCTTAATAGGGTGTGGGTCGTTAATCTAGTTATCTGTTCTTTGATATTCTAATTTTATATGGATTTTAATTATTGACAGCTACTAAATGTCAGTTTGACTTTAAACAACTATCAAACAATAATCATATCAAAAGTTGACAAATATTCTTTCTATTCACAAATCAATGACTCAAATCACCAAAGTAAGTACTATGTTATTTTTATTTCACTGTAATTGCTTTTCTTATTCAATATTCTTTTATAGAATTAATTAAGAACAACCTGTTTTCCTCTTATTTCACTGCTATTCACATTAAACACTACTGCTTCTGACGTCCACAGCTAAACTCATTGACAGCATAACCTCGATGCTCCTCCAACCACGCAACTAACTCCAACACGACAAAACCTGGGCTCCTGTAGATACAGTCTCGCTCCTTACACTCCTGTACACGTCCGTCAATCTAACAACCTCCTGGTAGTTCTCACTACCAGATGGTACCCAAACAAATTTTCCATTGTCCTCAGCTCCTACCTTGTAGTAACCAATCCAAAGCAATCAGTCACGTCAGCAACCCCAGTAAAATGATTGACCAGTCCTCCGTAGACTCTTCAACTCCAGTAATGAACACCAATTATACCTTGGATGTGCCAAACAATCCAAATCCACTCAAATTATTGTTATCTTCTTCTTACTTGTAACTAATTAAACCGTATTCATAATCTTTTCTATAATTCTATGCTTGTATTATCCGTTAATTATATTTTCACTTATCTTCACTTCATAGACTTGTTAATACCTTTTATTTGTATTCAACCAAATTATTTATACAAATAAAGGCTACATTTCCAGTTTTTATTAATACAAAATAATTTTTTCCAAAAATCTGTCTACATTTTATGAGTTTGTTATTATCACTATCTTAAACAAATTTTAAAATTATGCTAGTTGCAATTATTAATGCACTCTTTTTTAAAATTAAATGTTCTGAGTTTACCTACTACATGCTATATTCTAGTAGTAAGCATATTTGTCACATGATAACATTATCTTATCTTCATATTAACTTTCACCACCTTGATGAATACTCAATTGCTATAACTTAACAAAATTAATTATAAATTGTCTCAAATTTAATTTCTATTACTCAATTCAACTTAACCAACATCATATTAAAAATTTTCTAAATTTGATTGTATTAATCTTCCAAATTTATTTCTATTAATTTTTATTTAATAAGTGACCTATGTGTATCATAATAATTTATACCTATATTGAGTGCTATTATTAAAAGAAAGAAAAAAACTGAATGCAGACTGGGGAAACGGAGAGCTATGGAAAAATAAAAAATCAATCATTTTTACAGCTGAACTGTAACATAAAAACACCGTTTATTCATAATTTCGACAGTATATGGAGTCTCTAACAATATAAGATACGTTATAGTTAATTTGTCGAAAAAAACGTTTGGTTGGTTGATTTTCGAAGTATAGTTGTACTTTAACCATGTGATTATCTAATTATTGCCCTATTTGTTTAGTGGTACCGTTTAGCGCATTGTAGTGTAAGAATTAATAGTAATGATAATAGTTTGAAATTGTTTACTTATTATAAAAGGAATCAATTTAAATTTAGTATATATTATTATAACTAAAAGAAAGGAAGAAACAATTGATTATGCACACACATTTTTGCCATTAATTAAGTTTTATAATTATAAACCAAATTCTTTCACCGCCCAATAAAAAACTGAAAGTTCCAAGATTTTTGAGCCTATATTTTGAATATTAAATTAGTGTAGACTAGTACACTTGTTGTATTTTTAGTACGTCAGCTTCCTATAGCTTGTTTTCAAATTTCAAATTAAGCTATTTTAATATTGATGATAGTGTCATTACTGAAGACCTGTTTCCAAGCAAGTAATGGTACCGGTATTAAGGTAGTGGACGGCAACCTCGGTTGCGTCGTTAAGTGACATTTTTCGTATTGAATTGAATATTGCCTATACTTTACATACATAAAATTGGTACAAATGCAAATCGCTCAGCTTTGACATATCTGTCTAATTTAAAACCGTTAAGTCTGTAAAAACCAGTGCAATTTTTGGATATTCTTTCATGTATGCACGTTACAACGTATTGTGAGCGTTTGTGCTTATTATAACTTGTCTTGCATAGCACGGAGACATATTTTCTTCCTATTACAGCTTTTAGTAAGTTCTTTTAAGTTCATAAAATGCTAAAAATTGGATCCCGAAGTTCTTTAATATACTACCAATGAGACCATCGTTTGCCGTTTTGACAAAAAACTGCTTGCATTACAAATTTACTGCCGAAACTCATAAATGAGAGCAGCTATTTTTAGAAATACATATACGTAAGAAATTTTTAAGTCAAATTAAATCAGAACACGTTTTATGTACTAAAAAAACAACTTTTCAAGCTGTTTGAATATCGGAAAATACATACACTATTACTAGCATCGTCCGAAATTAATATCAGCCGAAAGTTAGCATTCAAGATGATATCGTTGTGAGGCTCTGTTTTTCAGAGGTTATTTAAAATGGACCCAGTAATAAGGATGTCAAAGTGAATGTAAACTGTCTAAATGTTACACTTTTGCTATGGGTTTTAGCCTTTGCGAACAATTCCGACTAAAAGTTTTCAAATCTCCATATCTTATAAGAATAATCACCAAATGAAGGTTATTACAGTAAATGAGGTGGTAGTGTAGTTACGCAAATAAATTTTACATGGAGGAGCTAAAAGCACACAATAAATTCGAAAGAGCACCGGCGCTTTACGTTATGACAGAATGGTGCCCCTTAAATACTTTACAATTTTTATTTACATTTGCGTAGACCGTTAATGAAAAATAAAACTGGGATTACTTATAATGATTAAGATCCTCATCGATATAAAAAACTATAAAAATAGTTGTGGAAATAAAGCCGTAAACAAATTTAAAAACCAGCCCCCACTCAATAACTTTTGACCTATCTTAGCTAAATAAAAATCACCCTAGTATGGTGATTTTTAAATCAGAAATTGGTGGTACTGTTGTTTCTAAATATAAAATAAGCACGAAAATTTAATAGTTACGAGGTGCGCAGCACCGAGGGCTACACTACGACACGAGCAAAAGACACTGGTTACGTCTGAGCTGCAAGTTAAGTTTATTAACGACGATTAGTGTTTTTAAAAAGCATTTATTTATACTTAAAACACTAAACACTTTACAGACGTCGGAGCTCTGCTCCACACACTTGATTCAGGACAGGCTAACCTGAGTGTCGAAACAGAACTGAATGCAAGAAGCATCTTAACACTAAGGAAAACTCTTATCCTAAAGAAATGCAAGCTAGTTTCCGTTCCCACAGGCGTTATCATAAAGTTCTAGGAACAGAGTACAGATCTAGCGGGTTCTAATCTTATCTCTAAGCTAGTAAGCGTTTCTAGTCACGTAACTCCTCCCATCTGAGAATCTTAAATACCGTGAAGCTGTATTTAAGTTATATTTTGACATTGAAGTAAAGAATTTTGAGTATCGTTTAATACGATGGCTTCATTCTGCGATTTTCGCAATAGTTTTATTAGTTTTGATTTGAAAGAGTCACGTTTACAATATAGATATAATATAATGATTACGAACATAGTGATTAATAATATAATAATAATGAGCGAAATTAAACTTAGTTTATTTACAAAATGGATATTGTTGTTTATCAACTTATCCTTATGGTTTGTCAGTTTTAATTGATTATTGACTAACTCTTGTGTGTTAATAGGGGATAGGTCAATTTTTGAAATATTGATTAGTTTTGATTCATCTATTCGCAATTTACTTATACTGGGCAATTGTAAAATAATCTGTTTTGTGGACGTAGATTTCACGGTGAACAGTATTTCGTCGTGATCTATTAGAACTGAACAGTCAGGAGTTAGATGTATTAAATTTGATTCTGTAATTTCTCTCTTTGCAATAACCTGTGTTACGGTATTAAAAGAACTTTACGACACCCACCCAAGGTGAGCATCGCACCACGGAATCAGTCCTGAAAAACTGGCACACTTGCCCTGAAATCGGTTCGAAATAGGCTAATAGGCCACGGCTGGAACGCTCAGGGAGTTGGGCGTGAGTCACACGATACGTTCTGGGCAAGCGTGTTGCGGCATAATATATATATATAGGGTATGTCGGAATCATGAGGGCGCCACCAAGCCTGTCTTAACCCGGCTAACCGGGCCTGGACGGTTAGACGGGAGCGAAGCACGCAAAATACTCCGCCGATAGGATTACTCAAGAATTGCAAGGTCAAATAACAATTTCGGGATTGCCTTATGCAAGGATTGTAATTAGGTGTCAATCCGACCGCGACTACGCAGCTGTCTTACCCACCTGTACGCTCAAAGCTCCCTCGTTCCGTCGCACAATAATCAGTACAATGAAGGGGGCGCTTATCTGAAACAGAACATGCACAAGTCGAAACAAAACAATAGTTCCCTTAGCTAACAAATCATGTATTGACTAACGGGTTACAATGGGGCAGCAGAGTGCGTCGCCCTATATCTATAACTAGATTATAACTAAGAACACCAGCTGGCGCGCGCGCTCTAAACCTAGCGACAGATGTTGAACAGTAATGAACAAATTAGCACTCGCAACATGGACAGTTTGCAATTCTGAATGAATGCACAAATATGCTGGCGCGACGCCTTATGCAGCGAACAGCAAAGATCAAATTAGCACTCGCAACATGGACAAATATGACGACAGTGCCTGTAGGCACCAGAGATGTGACGGCTCGCTCGCGTTCACAGCAGTAATCAGTTCAAAGACACATACCTTAATATGTAGGCGGTTGGGGAGCCTGGTACAGTTGAGTTGCGACAGGCTGCAGTCTTAGGTGGCAGGTACCTTCGATGTTCGACGGCTATAGGGATAAGTGCACATCCGCCATAATGGCGACGTGAGACGCGTCAGGACGCGTACGACGGGACGACGAAAAATGGGCCACTTTCGTTCTGCGGGACAGATCCTCGTAGGTCGAGATGAAGGGGGCACGACCCCTTACTTGCGGAAGCAGGAACTGGGCTCAAAAACACCCACGCTACGCCGAAGACAATTCGAAACTCACACTCACAACCACCACACGAGCGTTCTCTGCAACGGGCTGCGGTCAACTGCCACTTGAGGCGAAACCGTTTGTCACATACTTGTTGAAGCAGCACTCGCCGGGAAAAAGACTGACGCCCCCGCCAAGGGCGGGAGCGCCGCACGAACTCATACACTATCCGACCTCTTATACGATCGACGGCTCTCGGCTGAATGCCCAGAGGGAAGCGCTGGCACAGGTCACCTTGGTCGCGTCCCCACGTGACTAAACCTCGGCAGCCAATCGCGGGGCGATAAAATGAAACAAATTAATGCCGGCACCAATGGTATCACGCCTCAACGGCGTGCTTTCTAGAAGATTCGGAATTCTTGCGAGCGATACGTTCGGCTGCCAAAACGCCATCAGAGGGGGGCTCCAACCGACGAGAAATACTGCGTTTGGGGCCAAATATGTGCGAAATCGTGATTCTGGAATTAGGCGATGGAGCCAAATAAAGAACTAAAAGGGTTTAGCATACGGGCACGCTGCCCTAAAGCCTAGGTGGCTATTTAAAATACCAAAATGACCTGAATCAAATGTGCGGAAGACGAGATTGTACTTGTGCGCGAAGATTGAAAATGGTTTTAACCTAGCAACAAATTGCCCTAAAGGCGTGAAATGCAATTAAGCATCTACAACCGCAAAATGACTTAACACCTGATTGCATTGAATATCTAAAATTATTTTAATGGGCGAACTAATAAGCCACGTAGCTGAATCTATCTGCAAAATTTTATTTGTGGTTAAATTGAAAATATATGGTCGACAAGTTTGATTGTCGTGAAAGGACAACAATTGTGTTTCACACAATTTCGAATTTGGGATACTAACATGATTATCTCGAGAACAGAAGTAGTTATTTACTGAAGTTTGTTGGCATTGATTAATATCAATAGGTACACTAAAATCAGGATTAAATAGTAAAGTGTTGTGGGAAGGGATTATCATTTGAAATTCGTTATTCGTGTTATATGCCGGGAAAGGAATCAATTTAATTAATTGGTATTCTGAAAATGTTCGAATTAGTGGAATTTCGAAAATGAACGTGAAGATTTTATCTTTCTGGTATATTTTTGTCGTTATAATCGATTCGTACAAATGGAGGTGTTCGTATTCTCCAGGGTAAGGAAGAGCTAAACCCTTATTATTATTACCTTGAAGTTTGGTTAAAGATTTTGTTATTTGATTAAGGGATTGGATTAGTTCATTATTGTCAATGAGGGAAAGATGAAGTTGTTGTTTTTGTGCGAACGTTAGTGCATTTTCTAATTCAAGCCAGATATTAATAAGTAGTTGTAATGATTGAATTGATTGATTTATCACTGAATAGGTAGAAGTTGCGGCTAGTAAGATTTTATTTAAGTTATGATTTAATAGTTTTTGATTCTCGGAGAGGTCGTGTATTGTAGATAGGGTGTTATTAAGGATCTGAGTTTGTTCTAACAAAACATTCTTTTGGGTTTCGGAATTGTGAGTCAATTTAGAAATTATTTCTTCGTATCGTTTTCCATCTTCTTGGTCTAAGTTACCGGTGATGAATTTTATTACTGTGCCAAGTCCATCTATTAATCCACGTTTTTGTCTGGTGCTTTGCATTTCGGGAAATAATTGAAATAGCAGCTGATCTGCTTTATTAATATATTGTTTGAGAATTAAAAGCTGAGTATTATGATTAATTAAAATGTCTTTTAAGTCTACAAAGTGTCTATGGCCCATTGGAAAGTTTTTGTTTTCTAAAAGTGAAATTGACGCTAGAAGGTTATTTTTAAGAGTTTGATAGTCAGTCAATCAAGGGGTGTAGTCAAGGATTTTTATTAAGGTCCATTCGGATTCCTTTAATAGGGCTTTACCTTTTTGTAAAGGGTATAGTACAGGATTGTTGTTTAAAGTCTCGATTGTTATGTCACATTTGAGGTGGTGCCAGGCGATGGCGAAGAGGATGATCGATAATGTCCTGTAAAAGGCATCAGATCATTGGCATGTCTTTTTAATATTGTGTTTTTGTGTACGTGTTTAACATCGTACGTGTTATGTTCATTAATTTTGTCTACTATATAGGGACCTGCAAATTTAGGATCTTTTTTATTACGTGAATTTGTCCTAATGTAAACTAGGTCTCCAATTTTGAATGATTTGGAATTTCGGGATTTATTGACTTTGTCGTTTCGTGCTTCCTTTGTAGAGCTTTGTTTATTTTGAAGAGCGTCGTAAAGATGTTTCATTTACTACATAATTTTCGAAAAATGATTTTTCATAGTCTAGGTCAAAAGGGTTCTTGTTGTCGGTATGTCCAAATACTATTTCGAAAGGTGATAATTTTAGATTTGAATGGATAGTATGGTTGTAAGCCATTACACAATATTGTATTTTCTTGTGTTCGGGCGTTTTTCCTAAAAGTCTATAGTGTTCTATTAATGTTGAATGAAAACGTTCTACTGGGGAATTTGATTCGTGGTGATAAGGTGTCGTTGTATGCAATTGAATTTTTTGTACTTGTAAAAAGCTTAGAAAAGGTTGTTTATTAAATTCATTATCTGTTATTAATGTGTTAGGTGCCGTAAAGGTTGTAATGAAAAAGAATAGTCGATCTGTCACATCGATCATGTTACTGGATCGTAATTGATAGGCTTGAGCGAATTTGGAAAAAGCGTCTATTAACGTTAAATATTTCATTCCTTTTATTTGAAATATATCCATATGAATTGTATGAAATGGTCGATTAAAGGTTGGAGTTAATTGAAGGGGTTGCTTTATGGGGTTTCTGTTATATTTTTGTGTTCTACAGATTTGACAATTGTTAAACAAATTTTTAAGGTCGTTGGTCATACCTTTCCAAAAATATTTTCTTTGTAGGTGTTCTATTGTTTCGGATATTCCTCTGTGATTCGTTTTACCATGGTGATAATTAATAATTTGGTTGTGTCGTTCTTCAGGTTTAATTATGTATGTAACTTCTGTCGTACATCTGTGGAATTTGGGGGTGTTTTCATTTGTGATTGAATTGATATATTGAGAAAATTCTCGGTATAATTTATCGTTAGAGAAATAGCAATAATAATGAGTTTTGGGTTGACAGTGTTCTATTAGTAACTCGTTGAATTACGAATTTTTATTATTAGAGTTCACGAAAACTGAATAATGAATGTTTCCGTCGAATTTGGTGATTTGAATTTGTCTACGCAAATTGGCTTCAATAAATTCTATTTGTTTACTAAAATGTTGCAAAGGTTTGTCGCAAATATCTATTACATGTGCTGAACTTAATTGGGTGTGTACTGTGTCCACTAAAGAGTCGTTTTCATTATTTGATGGTGTTCTAATAATTGGTGTATCGAATAAATCTGATAAGTTTGGTGTCTCTGCGCGATTCGGTATTATGCTAAAATTATCTGGTAAAGTTTTGGGTGTGTCTAGTCGGTCAGAGTCGTTTAAAATTTTGTGGATGTCTTCAAATATATTATCATCAATGTTTAAGGGATGAATTTGAATTCGAGAAAGAGCTTCTGCTACTTTATTTGTTTTTCCAGGTAAATACTTAATGTCAAAGTTAAATTCTTCTAGTTTTAAGGCCCATCTGGTAAGTTTTGAATTTAAGAAGATTACGGAGCCAAATTAGAGGTCTATGATCCGTGAAAAGCATGAATTTAGTTCCAAATAAATAAGGTCGGAAGTGTTTTGTAGCCCATATAATGGCTAATAATTCGCGTTCTATGGTACTGTATTTTTGTTCAGTATCGTTTAATGTACGTGAAGCGTAACTAATGGGTTTACCATCTTGTGAAAGAACTGCACTAAGAACATATTTTGAGGCGTCAGTAGTTAGTTCAAACGGCTTGTTAAAATTTGGGTATTGTAAAATTGGTTCGTTGATTAAAAGGTTTTTACAATAGTCGAAAGAATCTTTAAAATTTTGGGTATGAATAATTTTGTTGTCTTTCTTTAAGCAATAAGTGAGGAATTTAGTGATTTTTGCAAAGTCTTTTATAAATTTTCTATAGTATCCAAAAAGTCCTAAAAATGATTTGATTTCTGTTCTAGTGTTAGGTAATGGGAAATTTTTAATGACTTCTATTTTAGAGGGATCTGGTTTTATTCCGTCAGGTGTTATTATATGGCCTAAATATTTTACATTTTTCTGAAGAAATTCGGATTTGTCGAGTTCAATTTTTAGATTGGTGTCTTTACATTTTTGAAATACGTTTTTGAGTCGCTCGATATGTTGTTGTAATGAAGTCGAATAAACAATAATGTCGTCGAGATATACTAAACATTGATTTGGTGTTAAACCTGTTAAAGCGGTATTTATGGCTCTTTGAAAACTGCTTGGAGCGTTTTTCAAACCAAAAGCCATTCTTTTGAATTGAAATTTTCCATCTTCTGTTGAAAAGGCTGTTTTTTCTCTATCTCGGGGATCCATTTCAATTTGGTGGAAACCGGAGGCTAAGTCGAGAGTTGTAAAATAGTTTGCTCTGCCTAAATTGTCTAAAATTGTCTCTATTCGGGGTAAGGGAAATTTATCGTGGATGGTCTGTTCGTTAAGTTTTCTATAATCGATAACGATTCTCCATTTTTGCTTGCCTGAGGCATCACGTTTCTTTGGGACTACCCAAATTGTAAAATTATATGGTGATTCGCTAGGTTCGATTATATCTTCTTTTAGCATTTTGTCAATTTGTTACTTGACTTCTTGTCGGTGTATATGTGGATATCGGTATGTTTTAGTGAAAATCGGGGTGTCTATTTTCGTTCGTATGCGGTGCTTGGTTAAATTTGTAGTCGATAGAGGAATCTCGGGGGTATAAAATATTTCTTTATAATCTAAACAAAAATTTGTTAATAAGGTCCTTTCTTCTGCATTTAAATGATCTAATCTTAAATTATTTTCTAAATTTTGAAGAAGTATTTGTTTCTGTCGAGGGTTTGAATTAAAATGACTGTTTATTTGGATTTTTTCCTTTACAGGAGTGTAGTCTTCTAAAATGAGAGGTTGTGATATAATTAATGTTTGGGATGTATCTGATGTGTTTATTAAACTTGTTTGGAACCAGTTGTTTTTTAATGTAACCATTGCTGAAGGCATTATTATATTTTTGGTAAAATTTAATTTAGGAGCTAATTTATATCCATCTTTTCCTACTGCGGGTAAAGTAACAAAATTTTCTGTTCGCGGTGGTAACGTAATGTGTCTTAAATGTCCTTCGAGGGTTTAATTTTGGAAAAATTGCACTGATTGCGTTTTTGTTCTTCTTGTTTTAATTTGGAATGGCTGTAGTAGAATGGTACTGTTGTTTTTTCAGTTTGAATATACATCCATCGATAGTCGATG
This sequence comes from Agriotes lineatus, assembly GCA_940337035.1. Taxonomy (NCBI): domain Eukaryota; kingdom Metazoa; phylum Arthropoda; class Insecta; order Coleoptera; family Elateridae; genus Agriotes; species Agriotes lineatus. The sequence goes on along the minus strand of CALNHX010004254.1, from coordinate 71,017 downwards.
TTTGCAGGGAGGTTAGCTAGGAGGTCTGTGCCTATTAGTCCTACATATTCTTCGTGAAAATTGAATAAATAGCAAAGATGTGTTCCATCTTCTGAAAATAAATTTTGAATAGGTACTTCTGCTACCAAATTGTGATAAGTAGTTCCATCAGAAGTAGAAATTTCGAAAGGATGTTCGTAAATTGAGTCGGGGTAATATGTGTGTACAAATTTTGGTGAAAGAATAGTACGTGAACTGCCAGTATCGATTAGTAATTTATCGCCAGTTTGAGGTATAATGATACAGGGTAAATTTGATTTTGGGTTTAATGAAAAAGTTTCTACCGAGGCATTTGACGAAAATTTACGGCTTCGCCGGGGTCTTCTTCGATGTCTGAATCTGATTCGGGTAAAAAGAAAAAGTCTGTGGCTGGGTCTAATTCGTTGAAGTGTGTGTGGCAATTATTGTCTTCTGTTATTTCAAAGTTTTCGGGAGTTTCCTCATTATAGTAAGGTTGTTGGTCATATTCGGGTTCATATTGCGATTGATTAGCGACATGTTTGTTAAATAATTCTTCGGAATGTAAGTTTCCCGGTTGATTGGATTATCGAATGTAGTTATTTGGTCTAAAATTGGGTTTATAATTTTTATTTTGGGTGCCTAACTGTTGTGAAGTGTAATGTTACATGCAGTCTGCATGGCACATTTATTCATATAAAATATATCCAGATAGTTAATTTAAAAAGTTTATGTACAGTCGATGTGTTGTGAATGGTTACGGGTAACCAAAGAGAAGTAAATAAACAGAATGATAAAAGAGTTCAATTTGAAACTAGACTCGAGACGGTCATATTAAAACCGATGGTGGTTCAATTCCAACCAATTGGTATTTTTAATTGAATTTAATTAAAAGATCATTACACAGGAAGTATCTGGTAATGACGTAAAATAAATTCAGCAAATCAAACAGTCTATCAAGTCGACATAATTGAAGTGTTTGCAATATCATATTGAAGTTATATTACCAAGTAAATCACTTACAATATAATTAACGTAGAGCCAGTGTTTACGTGTGTGTTGTACATTCAATTGAGAAGTGCTATCTGGGAGATAGCAACACATCCAAAGAGCTTTTTGAGGGGATTGGAGATTTCAACCAGCCAGTTACTGTTAGCTGTCCTGCTTCATTTGCAGAGGAATTCTATAGGTTGCTGATCAGGTTACGCTAAAGCGACGTTAAGGTCAGTGTTGTTTCTTAACTTTTGCTAACAACTTTTGGAATACTTCAAGGATATTTAAATTGTGTGTTTAATATTAGTGAACTTGTATTTAGAACTAAGAATTACTATTAATTATCTAAATTCTAATAGTGTTCTGAGTACTCGGCGATTTTAGGTCATTATATTTAGAAATTCTAACCTTTTGATTTAATTTAAGATTGGGGATGTAAATTAGGGATTTTGGGTTTTAATATTGATTAAAAGTTATCTTAAACAAACTTGACTATCCTTACGTCCTTGACAATTCAATAAACATATCTGAATGTCATTAAGATATTTAGAATATCAGTAAAAGACCTGAAAGTAACTATAAAATTACTTTATATTAATCAAATAGTTGAACAATCAGTAATACTTGTTATTAAGTAGCACCATTCAGCTGAGGGTAAGGAGTATTTCTTTAGCTTTACTGACTAGCCGGAGCATAATTAAAAATAAATAGAAGAATATACCATGACAATATTTGTATGTCACATATTGACGTTTGTGAGGTTATTATTTTAATTTATCATATAAATAAGTGATATAACACCGCATAGAGGCGTACTATTACAGAAGCTGGGCGTTTTTGAATGGTACTAGTTTCCATAGGCACGGGTTTAAAGGTAGGCTTAAAATTTGGCTTTGGTGCAAATGCATTTTGTGTATGTATCACGTTAGATTTTTGATAAGTTGGAAATCTAAAATTTGGAAATGGATTTTGATTGGTTTGAAATCTAGGGTTTAGTTGAAATTGTGGTGGCTTTTGATAGTTTTGTGAATGATTCGGATAATATTGAGTCTTGAATGGTGTTTTAGATTGATTTTGTGGTGTAAATTTGTTTTGTGGTTGACTAGTATTATTACTAAAAGAGAAATTCTTTCCTTGAAAATAACAAATGTCTAGTTCATCTTTTACAAATGTTAGTGCTTGTTCTAAAGAATTTGGTGCACGACTTCTTATGAAGCTGCCAAGAGGTTCTAATAAACCACTTATAAAAACTTTTAAGGCTAAACTCTTTGAAGTTTGGAATTTATGATCTTTGATTTCTTGAATTTCATTTCCTAAAGATATTTTTGAATTTAAGATGGCTAAAAGAGATCTAATTTTATTGAAAAAGTATAGGGGTTTCCTTTTGATTTTGTCTAAGTCTGGAAAGATCCATTTGAATATTTAATTTAATTATTCATTAAAACTTGTTTCAGTTCTAACCATGAAATATACGTGTGTCCTGTCACAATTTCTAAGGCTGCACCTTTTAAACGGTTGCGAGCAGCAGATAAAAGTAATTTATTGATATAGGCATTGACATCTGGTTGCCAAAATTGAGTGAATATATCCTCTACAGCGAGGATATATTCGAAAAGTTCGGCGGGGTTGCCGTGAAATGTTGGAATTTCATTTAGCATACTCATATGGAAACCTAAAGGGTATCCATTAAAGACTTGTGCTGGTGGTGGTGATTTAAATTTTGATTCTTATTTGCCATTGTTAAATTTGGTATTAGACGGGGTGGTCTAAAAGTTATTCTATTTTGAGTTAGATTATTTTGAGTTAAGTTATTATTTCGAGTTATACTTTCGAATTCACTTTCAGATTCGCTTTCAGACGATGTGTCTGTATTAGTCATTAACACTATAATTTTAAAAATTCGTTTATGTTAGTAAACAGTGCTTAAGATTAGGTGTTCCTAATTGAATTCAGGGTTCCTACGCATGATTGCAAAGTCGGTTGGCGATTATTAAGTATACCTAACGTATACGCCAGTACCTCATCTCGTTTGCAACCACCTGAGCTTATAATTAAAAATTGTAAAGCTATGTTAGTAGCTGTTTAAAATATTAGTTTAAATTCACTTGTAACAAAATAATATATGTAACTTTCTTACTTATTCATTGTTGTTGATCTTGATGGATCTAGTTGTTGATCTCGGTGGATCTAGTTGTCGATCTCGGTGGATCTAGCTGTCGATCTCGGCGGATCTAGTTGTCTTCGATAGACGGAGTTGTTCCCAATGAACTGGATGTCTGCAATAGACAGGGTTGTTCCCAATGAACTGGATTGATCGCGATGATCGGCTTGAAAACTGCAACCAGCGGGCTCGACGCTTCGGCGATGCTTGTCCTATGGTTGGCTCGAGGGTACAGGTGCGGTTGTAGATCTTCGGAGGCAGGGATCTTGCAATTAAGGGTTGAAACCCACGGTGCAAACTTGGTTTTAATGGTCGAAAACTCTTGAGACCGTTGCAAATATCCGAAATACTGCGACAGTTAAGTTTATTTAACGACGATTAGTGTTTTTAAAAAGCATTTATTTATACTTGGAACACTAAACACTTTACAGAAGTCGGAGCTCTGCTCCACACACTTGATACAGGACAGGCTAACCTGAGTGTCGAAACAGAACTGGATGCAAGAAGCATCTTAACAATAAGGAAAAGTCTTATCCTAAAGAAATGCAAGTTAGTTTCCGTTCCCACAGGCGTTATCATAAAGTTCTAGGAACAGAATACAGATCTAGCGGGTTCTAATCTTATCTCTAAGCTAGTAAGCGTTTCTAGTCACGTAACTAGCAGGAAAACAATTATTAGATAATACTTTAACTTTGTAAAACAGCCGTGGTGAACTTTTTCTTTTGCGTCCACTCAGATGGAATTAAGTCCTGTCCATTTTCCTTTTCATGCTAAGTGGAGACTGCGCTTTAGGGGTGAACGACTAAAATAAAAAAAAAACAAAGAGCTCAACACTGGAAAGAAGCGGACGTACTGTCGGTTGCGCTGACGTGCTTACGTGAGGGTAGTCATACCTGAGGGTAGTCATACGTGAGGGAGTGTTATCATTGATTAAGGTTTTATTCCCAATTTCGGTTAGTGCCGGATAGGCCAATTACTTCCCTATCGTATCTTAAATAACGGAAAGTCTATTCGCGGTGGTGGTTATACCGACGACCTCTAGGCCACTACGTGGATTTTTACTATTATCGATCCCAATTCCGTTCGATACTGCTCTGGCGAGGTTAAAGAGATCCCATCATTATCTAAACGCCTTCCTAAGTAAGTAAGTAAGTAAGTTCATTTATTTAGTATAAGATACTAGTATATAGAATTATTATTATATCTTAACTTATTTATCATTAATAACATGTCGCCGATTAAAACGTGTACACCTAAATAGATCGTAGTGACAATATTTTAACATTGTGATACAGTTTAAACCGTTTTCATGCTTCTCTCTCCTGTTATTCTGGTATGATTTAAAACGTTTCCATACTCCTAAATTACAGTTACCTGTAAAAAACGATGTGATTATAATATAAATAAATAAAGTTACTAAGAATCCATTCCAACAAAAATTATATTAATACCTTGTAATGCGACGCCACGGTTTTCAATTACAGCTTGCAATCTATCTGCCATGGAAGTTTCTGATATATTCAGGAAATAGATTTTATTTTTCGTTATACTAAACTGCGTGGCAATCGTTCTTATTAGCACTCCTCTCATTACCCTATCGGCAATTCCGGATGAAGAATGCCAGATGGAAGAGCGACTAAGATAGTATTGGAAGGCAGAGCGCAAGAAACTAGAAGAAGAGGGAGACCGAGGAATAGGTGGAAGGAGGCAGTAATGGAAGACATAGCAAGGAAACGAATAGTAGACTGGAAAAATAAAATCATGAATAAGGGACAATGGAGACATATTGTTATGCAATGGGCTTAAAGTGGCTTGTAAAAGCTTTATTTATTTATACTGAAAAAATATATAAATTTTAATATTTAAATATTTTGTATGCAATTTATAATTACAATAAAAAAACGACTTTCATTATACCATTATGTCTACTCAACAAAATATGAAACGTATTCAGAATCAGCAAGTTGTCTTTTATGAAATTTATCTTCACCAATAATAAAAGTGGTATAAAATCCAAAACTAAATCTGGCAACCACGTTTTGTATGCTCTCGGTGGACATATCGCCGAAAATGGACAAATAGCCGAATATCCTTTGTATTGCCTTCCGCACTCGCACGGTAGGCTGTAGATACAGTTCTTTAAACTCTGATCTTCGTTCTGAGGCTTGGTATGCGTCATGATGCCTCTCGGAGTTGTTGTGGACTTGAAGGCAGTTCTTATGTTGAATCTGTTTCCGATTCTTCTCAGTTTGTCGGAAACTCCTCGGATGTATGGTATTACGAACGTGGTTGTCGGTTCCATTTTGTCAACCTCTGTTGTTGTATTTCTGTCCATCTTTTGTAGTATTCGGTTTAGAGTTCGGGCTTGATTGTTGAGGAAGTTCCAGGAAGCCGTCCAGCGTCTCTTTTCCATGGGGCCATATTACGAACGTATCATCTACGTATCGCAGCCATAGACTAGGCTTGTTCTCATATTGAAATATAGCGCCGTGGTTCAAGGTCTTCCATGTAGATGTTACTGATTACTGGAGATAGTGGCGATCCCATGGTCATTTCAAACTCTTGTTTATAGAACTGCGTGTCTGCTTGGAAGTATGTGGTCTTAATGCAGATCGTTAACAGCTCCATTATTGTATCTACCTGTAGATCTGTGCCTTCGGCAAGTGTGTCATCCAATTCCAGCCTATTTGTGATGATTGCTAGTGCGTCATCTGTCGGCACATTTGTGAAGAGGCTTACTATGTCAAAGTTCACCATGGTGTCATTCTGAGCTATCTGAGTCTGCCTGATCTTGTCTACAAAGCGTTCAGTATTTTTCAACACCTTGTAGTTTTGAAATAGAATCGGAAGATAAACTTCCATTCCTAGACGTATTTGTCCATAAGAATGGTAACACGGTAAATACAAAGGTATATCGAAAACCAACCCATAAAGGGAGATACATACATTATGATTCTACACAACTGCGTGAAACGTGGCGTCACGAGATGCTATATAGCCGAACCAAGACCATATTCTCCGAAGGAGATGACCTTAAACAGGAAATTGCGATAATCATAGAAATGCTGCAGGCTAATGATTACCCAAAAAGAACTCTAAACCGAACACTAGAAGAGATAGACAGAAATACAACACCGGCAGACGATGAGAAAACGGAACTGACAACCACGGCCGTAATACCATATATCAGAAGAGTTTCAGACAAACTGAGAAGAATCGCAAACAAATTCAACATAAGAACTGCCTTCAAGTCCACAACAACTCTGAGAGGCATGATGACGCATACCAAGCCTCAGACCGAAGATCGGAGTTCAAAGAACTGTATCTACAGCGTACTGTGCTTGTGTGGAAGACAATACATAGGGGAAACACAACGACCCCTACGAGTGAGATTATCAGAACACCGCAAATATATTACAAAGGACGAAACCATCAAATCCAAGATAGCAGAACACGTCTGGAACGAAGACCACCACATACAATGGGATAGCGCATGAATTGTAGCTAAAGAGAAAAACAGGTAGGAAGCTGAAAGAAGCCACATACACGCTTGCAGAAGAAACAATTAGCTAGGCTAGCGCAGAAATAAAGCCCATTTGAATGCCACTATTGCGCAGAGAATTACAAAAATAGTCTACTGCGCATAATCTACTGCGCATATAGCTGCAACATATATATTGCTATAGCCCCTATTTAAGGAAACTATGCCTTCAAAATAATTCCGTTATATTTTTAATAATATTTAATATAATCAAGACCTCTTATCTCATTGGGCTGGGTTCATCGAATCTAGCATGCTATCTAATATTGCAATGAAATATTATAACCTCAAATTAGCTTTATATTTGAATGTCAAAATTTACTTTTCAAACTCTTCACACTAAGGTGTACTGACAACTATGCTTTTACATTTGACGTTTAAAATTTGTTGACTTTTCTAGATAATTTTGCTTCAGTTTCCGTTAATTACTTTCAACATTTGACAGTATTCAAAACTTCAATCTAAACTTAATTTAACAAACCTGTTTCTGTTACTTACGTCCTCACTACGCACAACACTCACCACCAACAGCCTTCTCGAACAGGTAACACCTTCAAAACCTCCAACAGCTAATCCCTTCCTGATTCTGTAACCCGATACAAGCTCCAACCTCCTGCAGCTGCTAATGTCAGACGTCACAACTAGCTCCTACCTTTAGCCCTGTAAGTTACTGAAAAGAACACTTTTTTCAGCAGCCACCGCTTCCTCTAGTCCAATCACCACAGCCACCAGTTCCTGTTGTATGCCTGTACCATCAATCCAATTCCCGTCACTATTCTGCTCACTCGCTCACATCCAACCAACTCAACTGCCTCCAAAACCTCGTCCTATTTACTGCTGCAGACCATAATCCTGCTATCACACGATCTATTTGTCCAGGTAAGTTTCTATCCTTCTGTTATTTTCAACTATTAACTTTGTCCAATTATTTTCAGGTACGCTGACAGCTCAAAGTTAATATTCCAAGTATCGATCCAATTCTTCACATAATCAATATGAAATTACTTCCCATCACTTGTAGTTCGATGCAATAAATCCACTTTCAATCGATGATGATTATTTTTGTTTACCAATATTTCAATAACTGTTTTTCTTTGCTTTTAATCTTACTATTCATAATACCATATTAAATAAATAATTATTGCAGTTATTCCCATTAATTTTTAATGTTTAATTTTCCATAAATTTTCTTACAACTGCCTTTATGAGTACTTATTTGGTAACTGTTTTATAAACAACTTTTTTTATATACTAGTAACGATTATTTATGCACACTATTTAATTAATTTAAAATAATACTAACAATATATAATTTTCTTAACAAACACAATTGTCGATGTAACCTTAGTTTGAATTTTTTTATTTCGTTAATTATTTATTTCAATGCATTCAAATCAGCCTACCAGTATTTTATGAATCCCAATGAATAATGCAATCAAAGTTGATCTTCATCAATTAATGTTAAATTTTTTATTTTATCTATTTAGACTCAATTTCTGTAACTGTTCAAATTTACTCGTTCAATTTTCAACATTCCTTTATTATAATCTCTGTCCATATCATGTATCATAACACAATTCCCCAATGAAGGAAAAGATTTAAATAAACTTGTTTTAGTTCAAATCTCTTTTCTGCATTCCCCTTTTATTCCTGCATTGTTTTGTATCCCATGTTACTTTCAATATTTTATTCTATTAACAATTAATCTTTATTTTATTCAACTCACTATGGAAACAACACATTAAATCTATTTAACGAACAACAACCTTAATATTAAAATATTTACATGTTTCTATTTACATTTTATACGGATAAATCATAGATATATGAAATCTGCCTCTTACTCTTCCATCTCTTTCATTTACTAATTCATAAGTGTTGTTATTATTGAATATTTTATGTATTTTATATGGTCCTTCATATGCATATAACAGTTTTGCACATTTTTTTTCTTTCCTGTTTGCTACTCTGAGTTTCTTTACAATTACTAAATCCCCTAGTTTGAATTGCACCCGTTTTAAAATGTTCTTGTTCTGCTTCCTTTCATATCTGTCATTAATTATTTCCAATCTTCTTCTAACCCTATCTAACAATTGCATTACTTCAACATTACTTTGTTCTCTTCTCCATGGTCTGGCTGGAATTATTTGTTTGCATAAAGTAATTGGACTGATTTCTGTCGTTGTATTTGGAACATTATTTAGAAAATTTTCTACATCAGGCAAATATTGTACCCATTTATTATGATGTTCATGTGTAAGTATCCTTAAATATTTAATTACCTCTTTAATGTACCTTTCTGCAATATTACTTTGTGGATGTCTGATACTACAAAAACAAATCTTTATTCCCTTTCTATCTAAATTATTTGATAATCGTACATTCCTAAAATATGTTGCATTGTCTGCCAAAATCTTTCTTGGTTTACCTACTTGTTCTTCAAAATTTGCAATTGACTTAATTACATGTTTAGTATTACAGTTTTTCGCTGGATATAGTTTTATAAATTTAGAAAATGCATCTACCATAATCAAAATATGTTTGTATCCATATTGTCCTGTAACTAGGTTTGATAAATAATCAATAGCTACCAATTCCATTGGTTCATTTACTCTAATACTTTGAACAAAATTCTGATTTTTAAAATTCTTTTCTTTAGCAAATTGGCAAATTTGACAAGTTTGAATTAGTTGTTTAATTAATCTAATATCATTTTTCATATAAAAACATTCCCTAAAAATTAACCAAGTTTTCCTTGTCCCACAATGTCCAAATATTGTATGAATTCAACAATTTCTAACATAACTTCTTTACTCAAAACTATCAATTCCTTATTTTCTAAGACATTTACCAACAAATTGTCTTTAATTTGATACCCTTTATAATTTTTATCTTGACTTTGTAATACTAAAGTTTTTAATTCTTCAATTTCTTCTGCTGTCTGAATAATTAACATCTCTTGTTTTGATAATCTTCCTTCCTTATAAATTTTCTCAATTCCTATTAAGATTTGTTTTGATTTTTCATACATAGGTACATCTTTTCTACTTAAGAAATCTGCCACTACATTTAACTTCCCTGGCCTATGTTTAATATCAAATTCATATTGTTGTAAATACAATGCCCACCTGTATAACCTATCATTATGAAAAGTTTTATTTTTCAAAAACGAAATTGCTGAATTATCCGTTTCAATATCAAATTTGTTCCCTGTTAAATAAAATTTTAGTTTATTAATTGCAAATATTATGGCTAACATTTCTTTCTCAGCTATGGTATATCTAATTTCATACCCTTTTAATATTCTTGAAATAAAACATATTGGCACTTCTATCCCATCTTGTATTTATATTAATTCGGCTGCAATTGCTTGATCAGATGCATCTGTACGAAGAATATACTTTTCTTTAAAATTAGGATATTTCAGTAATAATCCTTCATGAAACCTCTGTTTGATGGTATTCAATGCTTTTTCCCTCTCTTCATTCCATGACCATTTAACATCCTTTCTTAATAATTGTACTAACGATAATGTCAACTCTGAGTAATTACTTATGAATCTTTTATAATAATTAAAAACACCTAACAACCCTCTTAATTTCTTTAAATTAGTTGGACGAGGTAACTTCTTAATTTCTTCAAGACGTTTCATATTTATAGTTACTCCATTTTTTACTGATTTCATATCCCAAATATGTTACTTTATCTTGCATAAATTCACATTTTGATATGTTAAGTTTTAATCCATTTTTATTTAATGTTTCAATTATAATTGCTATATGCTTTAAATGTTGTTGTTCGTTTTCAGAAAACAATAAAATATCATCTACGTAATGCACACAAAAGCTCTCAAATTGGTTTAATATCTTCTGCATTGCTCTTACCAGCGCTGCACAAGATGTTGAAAGACCAAATGGTACCACTCTAAATTGAAAAATTTCTCCATCCATACTAAAACCAGTATATTTTCTTGATTCTTCATGTAATGGTATTAGCCAAAACGAATTCTTCAAATCCAACTTTGTAAGAATCTTCTTATCCCAAATTCTACTTAATAATCCATCTATAGTTTGTGGAGATTCATATTGTGGTTTAGTTATTTGATTTATTCTGCGTGCATCCAAACATAATCTCAAAAAACCGTCACGTTTCTTAACTACTACCAATGGATTTATAAAATTACTTTTTGAAGCTTCTATGACACCATCTGTTACCATTTTCTTTATTTCCGTCCTTACCTGTTCTCGTAATTTATATGGTATTGGATACGATTTGCTATAAAAACTTTTCTCCTCATTAACCTGTGACCTGTGAATGTATTTCTGAGCTTGTCCTACTTTCTCATTGATAATCTCCTTATTATTATAAATTATTTCCAATATTTCACCTGCAAATTGTTTATTCTTCTCGCCTATTTTTAATTCATTCAGCAATACCCCCTTTATATCATATTTATTCTCAATATTACCTATTATACTATTATTAATAATTATACCTTCATTATACTTCATTTCATTTCCAATTTTCTCTAATTGGCTACACTTATTTTCTTGGCTGACTCTTTTGGTACAGTTCCAAGATTTAATTAACCCCTTTAAACGAATACATCTTTGTGCACCGTCTATACTTATTTCTAGTTGCTGAATGAAGTCAATTCCTAATACTAGGTGCACTATTAATCCTTTTACAATAAACAACCTAACAACACCTTCCCATTGATCAATAATTATTTTAATATTTAACATTCTGTTCGTTGTTGAAATTTTCCTCTTAGTAGCCGATAGCAAATCTATTTTATTCACTTTTATGATATTTTTGTTTAGAACATCTAAATTATCTAAAATTATCTTCTCATTTATTAAGGACGCCATAGCTCCACTATCTACCAAAGCTAAATATTCAATATTATTTAAATTTACTTTTAAAAATGGTAACTTTGAAATCTGTTCTTCTTCTTCCTCCTCTTCCAGTAAAAATTCTCCATTATTTTCATAAATATTGTTAAAAATCGTGACGTTCTTCTTTAAAACATTTAAAATTGAAGTTTTTTTTATCCTCTGAGGAATCTTCCAAACCCTCAGCTTCTTGTATTGGATTTTCTTGTATTTGTCTCCCTCTATCATATACATTTCTGAATAAAGTATTTACATACTGTCTTTGGGGATATTTATTCTTTATTTCTTCTTGTCTTGGCTTCTCATGATTTCTTTCCTCAATCAACTCCCTATATCTCTTTCTATCATTTTGATTATAATCATTCCTGTTCTGATAATTTCCTTCATTGTTCCTGTTGTACTGATTATTCCTCCATCTGTCCAAAGTTCTATTATAATTATTATTGAAGTTCTGCTCACCTGACCTATAATTATTGTAATTATTTTTGCCAAAAGTAAATTTATTCTGATATGTTTCCTCAAATTTTCGTTTACTGTAATTTGGAAAATTCAAATTCTCTCTTCTGATATCTTCCCTATTGTTACTTCTCATAGCCATGTCATAATTTCGGACTATTTCTAAGAAATCCTTTAATGTTTTTATATTTTGTACAGCTACTGCTCTCATTATCTCACTTTCTAAATGCCTGGACAAATGTTGAATAATCTCCTCTTCTGCTAATGTAGGTGTTAAATGCTGGGCTTTATTATATTTTTGTATTATATAATTTTCTCGTGTACTACCACCTTTATCCACGTATCTACCAGTTGTTAACTGAGTTCTTACTAATGCTTGATGTGCATTACTCCAGTATTGTTCTATAAATAATTTTCTGAATTCTTCATAACTGTTATACTTCTTTTTTATGATACTGTGCCACTTGTCTGCATTATTTTTCAAAGTCATATTTATTACTTGTAATTTCTTATTTTCATCATATGTTGTCTTCATTATATCGTCCAATTTCACGATATAGGTAACCCATGGGTTGTTCTCCAGGTCTTCCTTCAAATATCGGCAACATCTCAGTCTGTATTCTAATATCATTACTTATCTGATTAGTACTGAACATTTCCGTTCCATCTTTTATCCTTTTCAGATTTTCTGTTAATACATTTACTCTGCTTATACTGTCATTAATTTCTTCTTGTAGTTCAGTTTTATTTTTATCTATCTTATCGTCAATAAATTGTACTTGTTTCTGTACATATTTATTTTGCCTTTGCATGTCCTTTATTCTTCCATCTACCTCTTCATTATTCTTTACTAACTTATCTTTCATGATATTTATTAAATTGTCTTCTAACTTTTTACATTCTTCCTTCCTCTCCTCTCTCACATCATTTTTAACTTCATCCTTATAATTTTCCAATGTTACACAAATATTTTCTATTTGTGCTTGCAATTCTTGCTTATTCTGAAGTTGTACTTTATTAAAATCTTCTCTTAGTTCAATTATTGATTCTTCCATCCTTTTTGCCTGGTCTTTTTGTTCTTGAACTTTCTCTGCAGTCTTCTGAATTGCATCTTGTAACCTACTTTCCCTTTCATCCGCATCCTGCTTTAACCTGTTTTCCCTTTCATCAGCCTCCTTCTGAATTGACTGTAAATTTTCTTGCAATCTTCTTTCCATTTCCTTACTTTCCTCAGCAGTTGCTTGTAAATCCTTTTTCAACTCCTTCTTTGAATCTTGCATGAACTGCCACATCTTTGCTATAGTCTGTTGCATGCTGACTTCTTCTACTATCTGTTCCTCATGAATTCTTACCTGATCACCTTGCTGTATTTCTACTTCACCTTCAGCACCACTCGCTATCACTTCCATTTCTTCTTGTCCTTCGTCTTTTTCCTCTTCAGTCTTCTTGCTTTTTCTTGTAACTCTTTTATCAGCCATTTCAGTTTAAAATTTTTTAAATGTGCCTATTTTTAATTGCTACCCTGTATATTAGCTTGTAAACCTTTCTATTTTATTCCCCAATTAAATCTTTATATAACCTGCTTTAATTACTTTATTAATTGTTACTCTAATCTTTTCCAACAGAATTCAATTATGATATTTCCTTTTATTCTGATTATTTTAATCTTTATCAATAACAAATTTACACATAAACTTGGTTTATCAGTTACAAATTGATTCTGTTTAGTTTTATTTACTTTTGCCCCACAAATGTTGCCAAAATTGCCCCACGTTGTTGCGTCAAAATTGTGCTATAGCCCCTATTTAAGGAAACTATGCCTTCAAAATAATTCTGTTATATTTTTAATAATATTTAATATAATCAAGACCTCTTATCTCATTGGGCTGGGTTCATCGAATCTAGCATGCTATCTAATATTGCAATGAAATATTATAACCTCAAATTAGCTTTATATTTGAATGTCAAAATTTACTTTTCAAACTCTTCACACTAAGGTGTACTGACAACTATGCTTTTACATTTGACGTTTAAAATTTGTTGACTTTTCTAGATAATTTTGCTTCAGTTTCCGTTAATTACTTTCAACATTTGACAGTATTCAAAACATCAATCTAAACTTAATTTAACAAACCTGTTTCTGTTACTTACGTCCTCACTACGCACAACACTCACCACCAACAGCCTTCTCGAACAGGTAACACCTTCAAAACCTCCAACAGTTAATCCCTTCCTGATTCTGTAACCCGATACAAGCTCCAACCTCCTGCAGCTGCTAATGTCAGACGTCACAACTAGCTCCTACCTTTAGCCCTGTAAGTTACTGAAAAGAACACTTTTTTTCAGCAGCCACCGCTTCCTCTAGTCCAATCACCACAGCCACCAGTTCCTGTTGTATGCCTGTACCATCAATCCAATTCCCGTCACTATTCTGCTCACTCGCTCACATCCAACCAACTCAACTGCCTCCAAAACCTCGTCCTATTTACTGCTGCAGACCATAATCCTGCTATCACACGATCTATTTGTCCAGGTAAGTTTCTCTGCTTCTGTTATTTTCAACTATTAACTTTGTCCAATTATTTTCAGGTACGCTGACAGCTCAAACTTAATATTCCAAGTATCGAACCAATTCTTCACATAATCAATATGAAATTACTTCCCATCACTTGTAGTTCGATGCAATAAATCCACTTTCAATATATGATGATTATTTTTGTTTACCAATATTTCAATAACTGTTTTTCTTTGCTGTTAATCTTACTATTCATAATACCATATTAAATAAATAATTATTGCAGTTATTCCCATTAATTTTTAATATTTAATTTTCCATAAATTTTCTTACAACTGCCTTTATGAGTACTTATTTGGTAACTGTTTTATAAACAACTTTTTTTATATACTAGTAACGATTATTTATGCACACTATTTAATTAATTTAAAATAATACTAACAATATATAATTTTCTTAACAAACACAATTGTCGATGTAACCTTAGTTTGAATTTTTTTATTTCGTTAATTATTTATTTCAATGCATTCAAATCAGCCTACCAGTATTTTATGAATCCCAATGAATAATGCAATCAAAGTTGATCTTCATCAATTAATGTTAAATTTTTTATTTTATCTATTTAGACTCAATTTCTGTAACTGTTCAAATTTACTCGTTCAATTTTCAACATTCCTTTATTATAATCTCTGTCCATATCATGTATCATAACAATATATATATATATACTAGCGGACCCGACAGACGTTGTCCTGCCCGCTGCCTGCTATTAGCGGACGCGACAGACGTCCTGCCCGGTGCCTGCTATTAGCAGACCCGACAGACGTATTGCTGCCCGCTGCCTGCTATTAGCGGGTTCAACAAACTTTTTTTCGATTTGTGAATTTTCTTTTTTTATTTTTAAACATATTGGAGGTTGGGGGGGGGGTGAAATTTTGGGGTTTATATGTTCTGATATGCGAGAAATCTTTTAAAAATTAAAACAAAGAAATTCGTCAAAAATTTTAAAAAAATCTTAGAACCCGATTGCAGCGCCACCTACCAAGTCCAATTGTGAATCTAAACCATCCAGGAACCCACTCAAACACACACAAAAAAATTCATCAAAATCGGTCCAGCCGTTTAGGAGGAGTTCAGTGACATACACACGTACAGAAGAATTATATATATATAAAGATATATATATAAGTTTCTAATTAAAATATGTGGCAGCGCTGGTGGCCTAGTGGTAAGAGTGACAGACTCGTAATCACAGCGATTAGTGGTCCCGGGTTCAAACCCCGGGGTAGACACCCAGTGTACGTGAAAATAAACGTACACAAATCAGTCCTTCTCAGGACTAACCAGGAGTTAGGGGACGGGAGTAGACCAAAAACTCCCGAAACGTCGTGTGGTAAACACCCGAGACAGTGGAAAAAGTCGGATACAACACCTAATAAAAGTATATCTTAAACAAAACAAGGAGGGAAACACGCCCTAAGTTTTATAAGGTTGAGGCTCCCTCGAACTACTATACGGATGCGAAAATTGAACGATTACTAAAACCCAAGCAAAAAGAATTGAAACAGCTGAAATGAAATTTTTACGGCACACTTCTGGTTACACAATATTGGACCATAAACACAATAAGGGAATTAGACAAGAATTAGATAAGTATCCCCAATTTAAATTAAAAAAAAAAAAACAATACAGAACCAATTAGCATGAACATCTCAGTAGGATTGACAACTGCTTTATTACCAGCCTACAAGTCGAAGAAGATACGCTGGACGATCAAAAAGACGCTGGAAGGACCAACTTTAATTTGTGTGATCGGAACAAACCAAAAGGTTGATGACGAATGATAATTGTTACTATTTATAGTAAGATCAGTTATGCACTAAGATTTTCTATAAAATACAAGGTGTTATGGAAATCAGTGCAAATATTTTAACCCGTAATAGAACTCGCTAAACTGAACAACTTCTTAATTTATCATTTTTTCAAAAATGCCCCCAAAACTGAGTTAAAATTCAAAACAGTTTTACTCTAAAAATGCATACCCGCCTATGGAATAATATTTTAATTTAAACGCACACTGATAAAACCTATAGTTTACATCTGGTCACCGACGTTCCTTAGCAATTGAGGTAGGTACGTTATTGACCGCATGTTTTTTGTGCAAGAACTTTGCAGTTTTAATATACCTTGTGGCGTTCACCTTTAACTTAGATTTGCTGACCAAGCGGCTCGTCAAATTTAGGGGAGATAAATTATTGAAAAACTATGTGATTAAATTAAAAACGATAAATAGAAAAGTTGTTCATTTTGGTGAGCTCTATCACTGGTTAAAATATTTGCACTCATTTCCATAACACCCTGTATAAAAGGTTGAATTTGAACACAGGGACTAGATTTAATAGGAGAAACAAGAATAGTAAATAAAGATGTTAATTCTGTTGTTACTTTAAGCAACTAGTGCCATATTACAAAGATAGAACAGGTAAGTCTTCGAGGCTACCAGGCCGAGAGGGGCATATCTCCTTGGGCCGTATTCGTAAAATTCTGCAGGGGTATTTAA
The DNA here is from genome assembly GCA_940337035.1 of Agriotes lineatus. Classification (NCBI taxonomy): domain Eukaryota; kingdom Metazoa; phylum Arthropoda; class Insecta; order Coleoptera; family Elateridae; genus Agriotes; species Agriotes lineatus. Next base: position 53,899 of record CALNHX010004254.1, on the reverse strand, counting down.
CATTTACTGTATTCGCTAAAACACCTTTAAAAGTAGATCTTAAAAAATTCCAATACACATGCAAATAGGTAAAACCTGCAAAAGGAATTTATTTGAAAGTAACAAAAACACTCTGTAATGGGACTTTAATTTTATTTCGACCTCGTTCGTTCTACCTGAATTTTTACTGGATTCGGCCATGTACTAGTTATATTTAAAATCATCTTAGCCAGCGTGCAGATGCCCGTGACCTGTAAATTTTTTTTATAAACTTTTTTTTTTTGGGATTGCGTAGCTTCTTGCAGTTATTTCCGTTTAAGTTATATTTCTCCGAATTGTAATTATAAAGTCATTCTTTGTTCCATGTTAGAGATAAGACCGTTTCGTGTTTCAACTTTTTAACTTGGTTACTGCCCGATGTATTGAAGCTTTTGAAAATAAGGTTTGATGAATCCTTTGTTGCCACGTAATGTTTGAACATGAAACAATAAAGAAGCCAACCTGCGATTGATTACTAATAATAATCATTGGTAGTACAATTGCAGATCAACCCCCTTATCATTTATACACCACGGTAGCTCTGTAATGTTTGTACTCACCGTAATGACCTAGCTAGCTTAATCTCGGTGGCCTTGGGTCGCAGATTTCTATCATCAGCTGTACTACTGCAAGCTCTTTATAAAAAACACAGGGCGCCAGAAATCACAGGTTTAAAAAAAATAAATAAAATCGTAGCAAACAAGTAAGTTTATTAAATCAACAATTAATAATTGCTTGCAACATCGATATTCAGTCCTTAAATTGTTTGTCACAGTATTAAATTATTTGAAGACAATATATTACATATGCTGAAAATGCAACACGCACAGCAAAAATATGTGAACCTCTTTTGGGCTCTTGGATTGAATGTGATCACAACTCCATGAAGGGATAAGCTTACCACTGTCATATGTATTAACCGTTATCTCGGTAATGATAATAAAATGGCGTGAAAGCACTTTTTACAAAATTCTTAATACGTATTCATTAAGCAAAACTTTAAATTTGTGAATTGTAAATTAGGGAACAATTAATACATTATGTTTTAAATTTATAAAGCGTAGTTTTAAATTTGTAAATTGTAAATCGGAACAATTAATACATTAAGTTTTCAATTTATAAAGCGTAAATTAAATTTGTAATCAATTAATACATTACATGTTAACGGAGTTTAAATTTGTAAAGTATAAATCTGAAGCGTCGTTAAGATCGCTTCAGCCAGTAAATGGGTGAACGTGGTTATCAACAAACGTTGAAACAAGACTAACCTGGGTAGTGATAAAAAACCGTTGCCGGCAGGCGATGAATTGGTCCAAGGTTATCCGCATCGACCTCGCGGCCGTAACTGATAATGAAACGGACGCTCCTTGTTACAATCTGGCAAGTTCAGGATAACATTCCAGCAGGAGTTGCGGGCCCAAGCTATTAATTATGGTGCCAATTATGACATCAGACGTGGCGTCGATCAGGAAACCCAAATAAGAAGTCGCCCAAAAACGGCGTTCAAAAGTGGCGTTTAAGAGTGACGTTGAAAAATTACGTCAAAGAATAACGCCAAAGAGCTAATAAAAAAACGGAAAATTACTAAAATGAATATCAACAAGTAGTGTAGACATACCTGATTTCAGTCATCAGCCCACAAACAAAATTAATATTGAGGTGCAATAGCACACAAAATGTCTTCTTGGAACAAGTTGCTCCAACCAAAGCGAAAAGTAAAATCAGGTCGCGGACGGAAGATGACCGCTGCGGCTGGCGCAACTGATAACGAATTATTTTGGGAAAACCGAAATCAGAGAGCTTGCGCGAAGCAAGTTTGTTATCATTTAAAATACAGCAAATCATAACTCGAATGAATATATACAGGCTGGCCCGGAATGATGAATAAATGACGAAACAAATAGCTAGAGCTAAAGATTTGTTTCAAACACTGTATCAGAACTCTATCTCGCCTTCCGGCAGTCGTAGCTTCGGGACTTCTTCTCAGAAATCTTATTTATCGGTCAAGCCATTTGAGCCTTGTGGAACTTTCCGATATACAGTATCGCTTAGGCGGGGGTTCCCCCGAATTTTTGTCGACGCAGACATTGCATCAGCCGTCCGAGTTTTGCTCCAAGCTTTGGAAAAGGGAAGCAAGTTCCGATAAGCCCTTGATGATTATGCATATATTAATTTTAGAACTCCGAAACTTTCTTCCGTTTGACCGTCAGCAAGCTCTCGTACATTACTGAATTAATTAGTAACCAGCACTCGAGTGAGCAAAACCTATGTGATTTTCGCGCCCCCGGTTCGTGGGCTGTTGCCGCGAATCGGGGAGCTTTCCATTATAAACTTGTGATTTCGATCGGGGAGCTTGCCTTTATAAACTTGTGAGTTATGTGTGTTAGAAATATACTTCAAAATTAAAATAAGGTATTTATTAAAAATACAATAATAGGAATACATATGAGCATGGTTTTCTGGAGACTGCCCCTCGATACCTCCTGACAAGGACGTAATGTTTTGTCTATGTTTTGTCTTTAGATAGAATTACGGCAACGCAAGCACAATATTGGTGCGGCGCAAGATTTTGGCCTTCGTATATTGTGCTTTCGCTGCAGATCTCTAACATTTGTGATTTCGATCGAGGGACCTCTCGTAAAAACATTAGGTGCCCTTGTGAATTTTGTGGTTAGCGCGCGGCGGCTGGATTAGTATATCCCGGTTGGCGAGTGTTTGGGGCGGTTTAGGCCGACGTATTTATTGGGACAAGGTGTCCACCCGTTAGGCGGCTCGCACACCGGAGCAATAAGCGATAAGCAACTAGCAACCGACAATAAGCAATATTGTTGCTAGGTTGCATTTTACATTGAATTTAATCATGAGTCTCACACTGCAGCAATTCGATATCGCTTCTAAGAAAGGGTTGACAATCTGCAACGATACTTATCGCCAGCGATATGCACTGCATGTTAGGTTCCGGCTCGTTTGGATTTCGAGAGGGACACATCCTGCACTAATTGCAAATACAAATCGGACGCCTTCCATCATGTCCAAGTAATTCCTTATAGTGAGTGGGAAAAGTTATGCATTATCCAAATCATGTTACGTCTTGCCAAACTTGAAGTTTTTCCCTCGCCCTCCGCGGACCGTTACTTCCGTTCTGAGTCATCCAACCAGTGTTGCCATCTCATTTTTTAGGCGATCGGTAGATTTTTGCGCTAAATTTCGGTAGATCATAAAAATTTTCGGTAGACATAATAAAATGTGTTTCGTAGTACCTACTTACATTTTTGCAATTCCCAAGTTTCAGTAAACCCGCATTTAAAAATTCCCATATATTTATATTACACTTTCTAATGAAATAAATAAAATTTAAAAAAATCCAATTATTTTATTAAGAACTGTGGAAAAACTACAGTAATTTACTTAAAACACTATTGACTACTAATTCATATATGCAAGTATAATAATATATAATACATGAACAATATTTTAAATGTTTACGTATAACATATGACTCTAAAAAATATATAATAATTCGTATTCTATCGCTTTCGCTACTACTATCTTTGCTGCCCCTTACAGAATACATTTGTTTGGTCATTTTCGCAAGAATATTCTTATGAACAGCTAAATCGTAACACTTATCCTGTCCTATATTCCTTTTTGTATGTAATAAACCGCTAATTGTTGTACTTGTTTTGGTTTTCATTAAATAGATATTAACCCTTGTGTCTATACCCGGGTACCTGGGTACCCATTTGAAAGTTTTTGTAATTAATTTTACATTTCTCATTAAAATTTTGCAGCTATCGCTTAGTTTATCCTCAAATAGTTCAAGTACATTCGATTTGCACTATTATCTTTCAAAAATATCAATTACGTTATTTAAAATTTCAGTGTAAAGTTAAAACACCTTTAAGTCTATACCCGGGGTACCTGGGTAACCATATAATAAAACTACTAAATTGAAGACCCAAATATATTATAACCATACATTGTAAGATCAATTACACTGTTGACATTTGTTTACAACTATTGCGTGTTCATTACATAATGGACGCTAGTTATATTATGACTAGACAATAGGCCCCCTGTGTAAAACTGCAAGCTTGCAACCTTGAACAATAATAGCTTCTTTGTATGAACTGCAAGTCTGCAACCTTGAACGCACGTGGCTTCCTGTCTCACGCTCCCTTTTAGAGATAACGCTTATCTTAGCTGATTAGGCATAGTATATATACAAGTAGCTTGCACCTCTAAGTTAAGCTCCAGTCAGTCGATAAGTTCCATTGTGTTCGTATCATAGCTAGATGTAAGAAATTGTCCGGCGGCTAGCTGTGTGCTTCCAATGTTATATTTCATTGTAAAATAAAAATAAACGTTTTTTAAAAAGTCGTTTCGGCGGCCTTTTAATAAAACTGGCGCAGTCGTTCGGATTTGTGGAGGAAAACCTGGAAAACTACAAACATCGAGTCGACCAGCAACTTTCCTTGAGGTTCAGCTCTTTGCCGCAAATCGACACCTACCACCCAGCGGATCTTCGGACATCTCCAACAGGGACAAACATCGCCCGATCGTGAGAAGCGCCCGTCGACCCAGCTCCTGCTCCTCCGTGGTTATTGGAACCATCTGGTCATTGGGACCACTTGATCATTGGGATCAGTCTCTGGTTTGGCAACGTCAACAACGACGACCCCAGGACAACTTTTGGATAACGCTCTAGCGCAAAGCAAACTATCCAAAGTCGGACTTCAGGACCTAGCTGTTTGCAGGCCAGCCGACATCAACAGGATCGACGCATCCTTTTTTTGAAGACAACAGGACGTAGCAGATCGCACGCCGTTCGTCAATTTTAACGCACAATGTAAGTGCATATTTTTATAATAATTTTCAAGCTTTAGAGAAAAAGCAAAGGTATATTTTAAAAATAATAATTTTCAAGCTTTAGAGAAAAAGCAAAGGTATATTTTAAAGGCAACAAAGTAACGACTATTAAAGCGTTCGCCTAAGTAATAATTTTCAAGTTTTAAAGAAAAAGCAAAATAAAAAATGTTAAAGGCAACAGAGTAACGTAATATAATTTTCAAAAGTAATAATTATTAAAGCGTTCGCCTAAACAACAAAGTAAAAATTTCAAAGGCAACAAAGTAACGTAATATAATTTTCAAAAGTGATAATTATTAAAGCGTTCGCCTAAAACAACAAAGTTAACTAATATAAAGTTTTAAAAATTATACTAACATAGTTTTAAATATTTATTTATAAGATCAGGCAGAACGTAGTAAGCCAGACCAATTGCTGCACATACTAGGTGTGCTTAATTTGCATTTGTGCTTGCGTTCTTGCGCGTAGGCCTCCTACCCCTTTTTTTAGGAATCCCCTAGTCATATAAATTGTTTACTAACATAAAACAAAATTAAAAATCAAGTGAAACAAATAAAGTAAAATTAATTTTTGTCTATAAAATTTTTATGTTTAGATCACCATTATCTTGAAGTATTAGATAAAAAATTATATTTTGAAACAATTGTAAAAATTTTATGTCACGAGATCGATCACGCTCACCAAGGAATTCAATCCCTAGAATTTTATTTTTAAATAATTGTAACAACCCAAATATGGTTGACCAAAACGCATCATTGTTTCCCCCACATTTTAATGTAGCTTTACTAAATGAAATTCCCACATATGATGGTAATCAAGCCACTCTTTCGGAATTTATCAGATCCGCAGAAATCATTGCAACTAAATTTTGCACAGAAAATTTAAACGATTATATCAACCAAGTAATTTTAAATTCGATAAGGAATAAATTAAAAGGTCAAGCGTTAGAAGTAATTACAGGTTACCAGTACGATACTTGGAAAGACTTAAAAAATGTCTTAATTGAAAATTTTGGCGACCAAAGGTCAGAATTGAATCTTTTAATTGATTTAACCAAATTAAAACAGAATAAAGACTCTCCCATAGAATTTTTCAATAAAGTTAGAACCCATTTGGCTATTTATAATTCAAAAGTTTCTCTGAGTCAAGAATCAAAAGACATTACCACTTATAAATTAAAGGCTAACAAAGACTTAGCACTTCGCACTTTTACAAGTGGACTAAATGAAAATTTAGGAAGCTTTGTAAGAAGTAGAAACCCAACTTCACTAGAACAAGCCTTAAGCATAGTAAAAGAAGAAATTGATATCAGATATTCTCAAAATCAAAATAATTTTCAAAGTCAAAAATTAAATAAATCAAATTTAACTTCCAATATTCAAACACAAAATTCATATCAACCTAAATTTAATAACCCAAATTTTATGCAAAGACCATTCCAACAAAATCGAAGTAATTTTAACCAAAATCCTAAAAGTAATTTTAATCAAAATCCCAACTATTTTAAAAGTCCAACGAATTTTAACAATCCTAATAATTCTAGAATAACTCAAAATTCAAGCTTTAATGCATTTGCACCAAAACCAAATTTTTCACCAACAAATAAACCAGAACCTATGGACTTTAGCACTATAAAAAGACCAGCTACTCAACAATCAAATTTCCCTAATAAATATAGAGCAAATTCTCAGAACGTTAATAGAAATTTTAATCATTTAAATTACCATCAAGAAAAACCTCCGGATGAATATGAAGACTTAACCGAAAATTTATTTGAAAATGGAGAATTTTCAACTCTAGAAAATTTTAACGAAAACCTTCAGGAATATTCTGACCCTGATAATTCACAAGACTTAGATCACACCCCAGATTATTTCGAATATCCAGATCCAGACGATACTGTAAATTTTTATTAAGAGCCTCGGAAAAGAATATTTTATCTTTTAATATAAATCCAAAATCAAACCTTCCTTATATTATAATTCCCGCCACCGGCGATAAACTTTTAATAGATACAGGTAGCTCACAAACAATAATTTCTCCAGATTTTGTACAACAACATTTTCCAAATTATATTTATGAAACAGAATTCGAGATAGTTACATCTCATGGAATTTCTCAACATAACTTAATTGCAGATTTACCCATTCCTAATCTTTTTTATAAAAACGGAACACATACGTGTTATTTATTCAATTTTCACCAAGACTATGTAGGACTTATTGGATCCGATTTACTTTCAAAATTATCCGCCCGAATAGATTATAAATGGATGCACATTCAAACAGAAAAAACAGTAATACCGTTCTATTATAATCCATCAAAAACTAAACAGGAAATTCAAAAACGTAATGAATGTAATTTTTCCAAATTTAAAAACTCAGATTTTGTCAGAAAACTTGTAGTACCTCCGCGTACAGAATGTTTTGTAAATTTACCAGCAGTAGGAAAGAATGGAACTAAAATAGCTCCAAAACTAAAATTTAATGACAAATTAATTATGCCTTCAGCATTAGTGAAATTACACAATAATTGGTTTAAAACCAGCGTAATTAATACTTCAAACGAAACACAAGAAATAAATATTTATAATCCTTTATTTTTAGAAGACTATGAACCCGATAGCAAAAATCAACCTATCAGACTTAACAACTTTAATATAAAAACTCCAAACACCAAAAGTATTTTAAATAATAATTTAAAAAACAATTTAAGACTAGACCATTTAAACGAAGACGAAAAAACTCTTTTGACTAATTTATGTTTTCAATACAGAGATGTATTTTACTCTCCCGAAATACCTTTATCCGTTACGAATTTGACAAAACACCACATTAGGACTAAAACCAATGCACCTATATTTACGAAAACATACCGTTATCCCCATATTCATCGCGAAGAAGTCAAAAAGCCAATAAAGAAAATGTTAAACGAAGATATTATAGAGCCATCGGAATCACCGTATAATTTTCCTATTTGGGTCGTCCCAAAAAAGTTAGACGCCTCCGGAAAACAAAAATGGCGCATTGTAGTTGACTATCGAAAGTTAAATGAACAAACTATTGAAGATAAATATCCATTGCCCCGTATAGAAACTGTATTAGACAATCTTGGTAGAGCCAAATACTTTACAACATTGGATCTTGCCTCTGGTTTCCACCAGATAGAAATCGAAAAGAAAGATCGCGAAAAAACCGCTTTTTCAACCGAAGAAGGCCATTTTCAGTTCAAAAGAATGGCTATGGGTTTACGTAACAGTCCTGCATCCTTCCAAAGGATGATAAATACAGCCTTAATTGGACTCACTCCAACACAGTGCCTAGTTTACCTAGACGACATTATAATTTTCGGAAGTTCTCTTCAAGAACACATGCAACGTTTAAAAAATGTATTTCAAAAATGTAGAGATGCTAATGTAAAGATTCAGCTAGATAAATCAGAATAAATCAGATAAATCTGTAAAATATTTAGGTCATATAGTTACTTCAGAAGGAATAAAACCAGATCCATCTAAAATATCAGCAATCAAAAATTTCCCAGCACCTAAAACAAGAACCGAGATAAAATCATTCTTAGGACTATTTGGCTATTATAGAAAATTTGTCAAAGACTTTGCCAAAATAACTAAATTTTTAACCGCATGTTTAAAGAAAGAAAATAAAATTGTACACACCCCTGAATTTTTGAAGAACTTTGAGTATTGCAAACAAATTTTAATGAATGAACCAGTACTTCAATATCCTGATTTTGAAAAACCTTTCGAACTGACTACCGATGCATCTAAATTTGCGATAGGCGCGGTATTATCCCAAGATGGTAAACCCACCTGTTATGCCTCCAGAACCCTTAATAATGCAGAACAAAATTATACTACAATTGAACGAGAACTCCTAGCCATAGTTTGGGCAACCAAACAATTTCGTCCATATCTGTATGGAGTAAAATTTAAATTGTACACCGATCATAGACCGCTTGTTTGGCTCAAAAATTTAAAAGAACCAAATTCCAAATTAACTCGTTGGGCACTTAAATTAGAAGAATACGACTTCACCGTAAACTATCTACCAGGCAAATTAAATAAAGTTGCCGACGCTCTATCACGTGTTCAAATTCACCCCATGACTTTAGAAACACCCGATAGACTTCATACACCAACACCAATACAAGGTAACGAAAGTTTAATGGCAAGTAGGGCAAGCACCCCCGACATACAAGACTTTTTTTCAGTACCGACCATCGGACCACCAAAATCAGAAACGCCTAAAGTAAAAGTTATATCCGACATTCAAATAAGACCACCAAATAACGACGATAATAAATCCTATGTCGAAACAATACATTCGCAACAATCGTCTACCCCCGTGATCGATATTGCCGAAAAACCTCTACAACAATTTAAGAATCAAATTGAATTTGTAATTTCTCAGCTACCACGAGATATCGGAATCACTAAATACGACGGAATTACACATTATTCTGTATTCCTAAATAATACAAATAAAATTGAAGTATTCAACAGGCTATTAATTGAACATTGTAAACCTAGAACACATTACTATTGTTATTTTCCTAACGACGAACTTTGTTTAGATTTTTCTAATTTTCTGCAAAACATAATTAACGATAACACACCCAAATTTCATCGATGTATGTCACAAGTGACTTACGTTCTAAATCCACAAGATCGTCAATATCAAATCCAAAATTACCATCTAGGCAAAACCAATCACCGTGGTATCAATGAAACAATTGAACACATAAAAAGAAAATATTATTGGAAATCAATTAATAAAGATGTCACCGATTATATTAATAATTGTCATATTTGTAAAACGCAAAAGTACAATAGAAACCCAATTAAGCAGCCTTTACAGCTTACTCCTACACAAAACCAACCATTTCATACTATACACTTGGATATTTTTCAGATAGGTAAGAGAAGTTATTTAACAATAATAGATTCATTTTCCAAATTCGCCCAAGCATACTATATTAAATCTCGAAACTTAACAGACATCATTGAACAATTACTTAATTATATGTGTACTTTTACTACACCAAATATCATTATAGCTGATGGAGAATTTAACAAAAATATTTTTAAAGACTTCATAGCTTTACATAAAATCCAGTTGCATACGACAACCCCACATCACCATCAATCTAACTCCCCAATTGAACGACTACATTCGACAATAATTGAACACTATCGACTATTGACGGATGTACCTGAACAAAACAAAATTCAATATTGTATTCTTGCATACAATCATACGATACACTCTAATCTCAATTTGACCCCTTTTGAGATTGTATTTGGTCATACTGAATGTAGAAATCAGTTCGATTTAGACTATACAAAAACATACTATCATGATTATTTATCTGGTCACAAAATCCGCATGAAAAAAATTTACGAAATATTGCAAGGCAAGCAAATTGATACTAAAGAAAAGCGAAATTTAAAATTAAATCCAACTCGGAAAAATAAAACATTTCAATTAAACGAAAAAGTATTTGTTAAAACTAATTCCAGAAGCAAAGACGAACCAAAATTTATAGGACCCTATACAATATCTCAAATTCTCGATCATGACACATATGAATTAGTACCGCATAATGGATCTTCCAATATCAGAAGACACGCAAATGAATTATTACCCTATTCAGCCTTATTACCTTCATCGTCTGTATCTTGATTAAACATTCAATTATACATGACGATATAGTATTGTAAATATTTTAAAATATAATCCAGAACTATATCCTTTATATTTAGGCAATGTAGTTTTTAAACAAAGCAATTAGACGCTTATTAGAAACATATATTATATCCCTATTTTTATTTGTCATGACGCACTTAGAAACGGTTTAATGAAAATCATATAGCTACTTTATTATTCAAATGTAAAATCAAAACTTTCAGAAAAGAATATCTGGCACCAACCTTTTACATCTCAGTTCAGACTGTCTTGTTTCGTTAAATTAAAAACATATGTTGTTATAGCAAAAAGAACCTCAAATGAAACTGTTAATTTAAAAAATTCTGTCAAACATTGACCGCTTAATAATTCCTGAATCAAACCACATAAATGTTTCAAAGATTGACTTGATACCTCTTGACACCCAGAAATTGGTTGAGGACCGAATTAAGCTTAATAAATATGAAAATTTGCTAAAACCTGTTAATTATATTAAATCTGATAATTTAAGTGTGTCTGCAATTATATTTACTCTGTGTACTATTCTTATGTTAATAATTTTTATATTGTATTTGTATTATAATAAAAACACAATGAAGATTAAACTTATTAGATTTCTAAATAAAGATTTTGAACCAGATAACGTAAATGCATAAGTTTAATTTTCTTTTCTTTTCTTGTAAGTTCAATAGAGGCATATTTGAATACCGCTATTGAACATTTTATCGGCGGACGTGTTATATTATGAATAGACAATGGTCTCCTGTGTAAAACTGCAAGCTTGCAACCTTGAACAATAATAGCTTCTTTATAATGAATTGCAAGTCTGCAACCTTGAACGCACGTGGCTTCCTGTCTCACGCTCCCTTTTAGAGATAACGCTTATCTTAGCTGATTAGGCATAGTATATATACTAGTAGCTTGCACCTCTAAGTTAAGCTCCAGTCAGTCGATAAGTTCCATTGTGTTCGTATCATAGCTAGATGTAAGAAATTGTCCGGCGGCTAGCTGTGTGCTTCCAATGTTATATTTCATTGTAAAATAAAAATAAACGTTTTTTAAAAAGTCGTTTCGGCGGCCTTTTAATAAAACTCACATTTTGGAAATTACATAAACTTGGGCCTGGCATTGTTGCCATACTAGCTATAAGTACAAAACCCTCCTTTCAAATTGTCAAAATGGAAATCGGTACTTTTAACGTTTTAACGTATTTTAATTGTTGAAAAATTTTTTAAAAAACGTCTTCATTGACAAATTACTACAGTTGTTATACGAAAACGCAAAAACTGAACATCAAATAGAAACAAATCATTTTTCACTTAGAATTAACCAGGCTGGCGTTTGTTTCATTGCCATTTTTTGGGACACCCTGACATATTACATTTAACGTTTAGGATAAATTCACAACAGTGTTAAAAGAGCATATAATTAATTTAATTCGAAAAAAATCGCAAGAGTTAATATGCAATATGCATTTTATATTACCATAGAGAGTACTATCAAGACAGGATGTAAAATAGTACAGATTTGATTATATCAAATAGGCCAAGATTACGTAACTTATGACTTCCGGGATTGGACCGTGTAGTTGTTGAGTTACTTATTACTGGAAGTCCTTCGTTACGTAATGACAATGGCCGTTAAATTCACTAAATCATCTTAATAGCCTCTACAGTGACATGATTTCAGAACGATGTAAAGAACTTCTGTGTAACACAGTAATATAATTGCGTTCTACTTAAAGCGTGATATTACTCATCGTTTTTCTTCATCACTTTACCATTTAACAATTATGTATAGCGATATAATATTTAATTTATTATCTCTTTGAACTGATTCACATGATATCTTGGTAATAAGGAGTAATTTTGAAGTTTGTGTATATGCTGAATGTACATATATATTATATAACGTTTTCGTCTACAATACGTATATCTGCTGTTCAATAAATAGACTGGACCACCCAAAAAAATTGTATTTGTTACATTGCGTAATAAAAAAATATGTATACAGGGTGCCCGGATTTCGTAGGGACAACATGGGTAACTTTTGTATTTGAAGAGATAGAGAAATGGTTAAATTAGCAAAAAGGTGCGGGTTTGAGAGCTTATTAAGAATCCATCTTCAAATTTTACTTGTCATGGCCCACTTGTCTAAAATTAAAAAAAAAAACAAAATCTCCTAATTTCTTTTATATGCCGTAACTTTTTTGTTACTTAAGATATTGAGATGCGATTTGAACTAATTTGCATGGTAATTTAAATACTTTTATTGGCATTTGATAAAACCAATTTTATTTGTGTTAATTTTTAGTAATCTAACCTAACCTCAAAATTTTAAATTGGTACCCTGCAATTTTTTTGGCCCTTTTAAGAGAGGATTTTTTTCTGAATGCAGTGATGTATTACATTATATGGAAACTTCTTAAAAATTTAGAAAAACTGAGTTTATTCTTTTTACAGGCAGAAATCACTAGTGCCATGATCACAATAATTTTGTTTTTTATTTATTACGTTATCTGTAAAATTATGTTTAGAAACAAAAAGCACTCTTATCATCATACGTGCCTTCCATTAGTGTCAGTGTGTTCCGTATGTTTGACGTATAAGTGCTACGTTCTTGTAGCACTTGATATACGCACAAAATACATCATATTTTCAAAATTTTCCGTTATAAGTTGAAGTAATAACACTCACACTGACAGGCACGTATGATGATAAACCTGCTTTTTGTTTCGAAACATAATTTCACAGATAACGTGATAAACAAAAAACAAAGTTATTGTGATCATAGCACTAGTGATTTCTGCCTGTAAAAAGAATAAACTCAGTTTTTCAAAATTTTGAAGAAGTTTCCATATCATGTAATACATCACTGCATTCAGAAAAAAATCCTCTCTTAAAAAGGCCAAAAAAATTGCGGGTACCTATTTAAAATTTTGAGGTTAGGTTAGATTACTAAAAATTAACACAAATAAAATTGGTTTTATCAAGTGGCAATAAAAGTATTTAAATTACCATGCAAATTAGTTCAAATCGCATCTCAATATCTTAAGTAACAAAAAAGTTACGGCATATAAAAGAAATTAGAAGATTTTGTTTTTTTTTAAATTTTAGACAAGTGGGCCATGACAAGTAAAATTTGAAGATGGATTCTTAATAAGCTCTCAAACCTGCACCTTTTTGCTAATTTAACCATCTCTCTATCTCTTCAAATACAAAAGTTACCCATGTTGTCCCTACGAAATCCGGGCACCCTGTATATAAAAGTGGTTGTTTTATAGTATACTTGTATTAGGCATATTCAATTGCACTGTCCTCAAATATCAACTGAAGCATATTAATAAAATTAAAAATAATAAATTATAAAACAAAAATAAGAAGAACAAAAAGAAAAAAATTAATAGTTTTTTGAGTATCCTCGGAACGTTTGAAAATGTTTGGCAACGATTTGGCATACTTTGTATGCAATGTGCTATCAACATTTGGGCAAAATTAAAAATTTTCAAATGACTATTTCCCACATCTCTTATTATCCAATGAAAACTCATGCTTTTTCAAAATTCAACCAATCGTGTGTTTTTGTAGTGGCAAAAAATCGAAATTTTCCCTTGGGATTTTGTCAGTTTCTTTTGCCACTTGCATCCACGGCAACCATCAAATATGTTGCTTTAATCAAGGTGGTATTTTAGAAACGTCATTTAAACTGTCATTGCGCATCAGTATATATGTCAGAATGAACCGATATTTGGGAAATAGTCCACAAAATGTATTTCGGGCTCATGATTTTGCTCGGAAAATGTTTTACTTAAGATTTGTTGTTTTTTTGGCAATGCCCCTCGACAAACTAACTTTGACAAATTCCCTCGCCTTCGGCTCGGGAATTTGATCAAGTTAGTTTGTCTTGTGACATTGCCAAAACAAAATACTTTCGTAAAACATTTTTACCGGCAAAAGCATTTGCCCTTAATACATTATTACTGATAATATTTTATTAACTTAGTTTTATTTAAACCAAATTATGAAAAGAAATGCTTTTTATCCGCAAACGTCACAAAAGTGACAACTTATTTGTCTTTATTGACAAGGTAAAAGTGTCACTTTATCTGCCTAAGCAGATAAAATAGCGACTTTTGCGTACTTTATCTGCCTAAGCACACAAAATCGTTGCCGTCTTTCTTTCTATGTTTGTTCGCTATCTCCTCCGAAGATACTGGACCGATTAAATTGTATCATGGCTTAAAATGTTGCTAATTTTTAGGCTTAAATCGTAGGCCGGTTTTTATTTTCAAAAAGAGTACGAAAAAGTTTTAATTTAAACCTTTAAGCAGCAGATCCGAGCATCTGTCGCCGTGGTTTATGGTGTGACAGCTGCTGTGGCCGTGTGCTATTAGCTCGGGTGATTCAGTATGTTCATATATCATTACAGTAGCGCGTTATTTGAACAAGAGCGGTTAGCGCAGGGGTACGGTGTTCGCCTGTCACGCGGGTGGCCTGGGTTCGATTCCCGGCCTGATGCATCCTTTTTTTTTAAATTTATATTCATGAAATTTACCTGAATACGTTTGCGGATAAAATAGTATATGTTATTCGGAGTAAAAGTGACTTTATGTGGCTTAGCTGAATTATTTGCCTCACTATCGTTCGGCTAAATAAACTTCAGCTTCGCCACATGAAGTATCACTTTTACTCCTAATAACATAATCTACTATTATAGTGACACAATCCTGAAAGGTTACCAAAAATTCCATGGCTGTCCCTTTGGAAAATATTTTTTTTAAATTGCACCAATATATGCAAATGGTCCAGTTCATTTGTTGAGCAGTATATTTAAACAGACTAACGTTATCTTCTATACTACGTTTACCCAAACAGATTCACTGCCCATCCCACAAACGAGCGTGGTAACCCAGTTGTACGCAGCTCAATTGTTTGAACTTCAACAATTTTGGAATTTTCCCGAGTTTCTTAGTTTGTAACACGTACAACAGGTTTCTGAAATCTAGGCCCTTCCAGTAATTTAAATTCTGCATCTGTTCGTCAAACGAAGTATATCATTAAAATGTGTTAGAAATTCAATTCATTCCGTAAATATTCCTTTCCTACCTTCAACCTTTCATACTGCCAGAGTACTCAGTCCTTTCCTACTTTTATCCTTTAATCGCAGATGGTACTCACCTGAAAAAAACAAAGCAATAAATACATGTACAAAAATAACTTTAAATCACAATTTGTGCTTACTTTACGTATAAAACAATATATTGACTCGTTTGTTAAATTTGAACAGTTTCAAAGCATGTCATATCATATTGACATATAACGATATAACGGACAAGTTCCAAAGCCCTTTGATTATTCTGTGCAAATAAAGTGTAAGCAACTGACAGTTAAATAAGACAAATCAACAAACATGTTATTGGTATCTCTTCCTAAGCATCTCTTATTTCTTCGTCCAAGAATCGACAAATTTGTATTGAGTGTCCAATTCCAAATATTGATAGTATTGTCAATATCTACCTTCTCATTATCAAGTTTTAGTTTTTAATACAACAGCGAACAGCGTGTCCCCTTCCACCTTAGTAAAAATATAAGTAACTATTATTGACTTTATCTTATCATTGTATCTAATTACATTAGCTATTACGGAGTTTTTCATGAACGAATTAACGCTTAATTCTCGATATTC
Source organism: Agriotes lineatus (assembly GCA_940337035.1). NCBI lineage: Eukaryota > Metazoa > Arthropoda > Insecta > Coleoptera > Elateridae > Agriotes > Agriotes lineatus. Next base: position 37,625 of record CALNHX010004254.1, on the reverse strand, counting down.
TACTTGAATTATTTTCCTGGTCAGCTTGTTGTCTTGTTTTCAATTTATCTTTGATTAGATAACTTGTTTGTTTTATTACTTGCCCATTTTGAAGACCTATTATTTGCTCGGCTCAAGAGATTATGCAGTATAAACAGATTATTAACGTATATATGTATACCGTTAACCTTAATGTCATAATAGAAAATGATATGTCGGTATCCCTTGCAATCCAATTCTTATGGTTTTGACTTTTAAGGTCAATAACCTAAATTCGTATCTTTGTACAAAATTTTTTTGCTTGTTGCCTAGTTGACCCCTAGGATTTACGGACAAACTGACCATTTTGCCCAGTTGGCCTCCTCCGGGGAATTCATCCTTCACGTTTGTTTCCAGGAAATCTACGTAAGTCAATAGAAATGTCACACTGAATTTTCGAAATCATCCTTTTTATTTAGTTCTTTCCAGTTTTGTACCATTTATGTGAGTTTCCAGTGTTCGACATGTTTCCACCAGTTTCTATCTATCCATGTCTTGTACATTTCAATCCATCATACAGTCTTCTTTTATTTCCTCGGCCCATCTACTTGAACAACCGCGTTTTATTTCAGTCTGGACGTGTCCAGTTCTTTCCAGTTTTGCACCATTTATCAGACTTTTCCAGTGTTCGATATCTGTTTCCACCATTTTTTCTTTCAGTCTGGACGTGTTCAATTCTTTCCAGTTTTGCACCATTTATCAGAGTTTTCCAGTGTTCGACATCTGTTTCCACCAGTTTCTGTCTATCCATGTCTTGTACATTTCAATCCATCATACAGTCTCTTTTTATTTCCTCGACTAATCTACTTGAACAACCTTGATTTTTTCTTTCAATCTGGACGTGTTCAGTTCTTTCCAGTTTTGCACCATTTATCAGAGTTTTCCAGTGTTCGATATCTGTTCCACCCGTTTCTATATATCCATGTCTTGTACATTCCAATTCATCATACAGTCTTCTATTATTTCCTCGGTCCATCTACTTGAACAACCTCGATTTTTTCTTTCAGTCTGGGCGTGTTCAATTCTTTCCAATTTTGCGCCATTTATCAGAGTTTTCCGGTGTTCGATATGTTTCCACCAGTTTCTATCTATCCATGTCTTGTACATTTCAATCCATGATACAGCTCTCTTTTATTTCCTCGGATCATCCACTTGAACAACCTCGATTTTTTCTTTCAGTCTGGACGTGTTCAGTTCTTTCCAGTGTTGCACCATTTATCAGAGTTTTCCAGTGTGCGATATCTGTTTCCACCAGTTTCTATCTATCCATGTCTTGTACATTTCAATCCATCATACAGTCCCCTTTTATTTCCGCGGGCCATCCACTTGAACACGTCTCTGGACGTATCCACCCACATCAATCCTCCATCACTTCTCTGTTTTGCCCAAATTTACATCAAATTAGTGCCTCAAATATTATCATCGGCATGTATGTACGTATAACGTTCATTTTTTATTATCTCCATTTCGTCACCTATTAAACGCCACTGTGTTTCCATATATACGATAGAGAAAAGTATTACTGTTTTTTATGTGCTTTATCGCTAGAAAATAATGAAAATATCCATATTTAAGGTTTTGAAGGAGGGTACTACAATATGCAAATGAAGCACTGTTCATGGATGAAGCTATTCGTTAAAATCGAAAGTGGCGCAAATGAACGACGACAGCTTAAATTTTATCCCATTTGCAGCCCGATGCCACGAAAAATAGTTGAAAATAAAATACGACCAATATATATCTCCCAGTATTAAGAACATGTATGTGCAGACATTTTCAGACACTAAAACGGCGAAGTGCTAAACAATAATGTGCCATAAACAACGCATATGGATGAATATAGGATGTTTATTACGCCATTTCCATATCATGACCATATCTCATTCTAGCTCACATCCTCGAGTTTTAGGAATCCACTTGCTGGTTGATTCTGCGCCTGGTCTTAGTTTAATGGTATCCGCCTATAAATAATACGAAGTACCAAAGGTGTAAGTTAATGTCTGATCGGCTCCACCGTAATGGATATTTTAGACCGAGCTTCAAACTTGTTTAAGACGATGCCAAAATAAAAACAAGCGTCCAAGCGCTGGCAATACAGCAAATTAAACTGCGTTCCTTCAACAATCCGATGAATTATGCCGGGCTGCAATTATGATGCATTCCTACAAAAAGCTAAAAAGCAGCTTTGTTGTGGTCCAACGACCAGTCGCTCCATTGTACACGATTTTATTTCGAAAACATGATCATAAATCAAGATGGAATGTATTTATATCCGCTCCAGGTCGTCCTGTAGCATTCACACCTCGGATAGCCAAGTTATTGTTGTGGGACGTTATTGATGGTTCATGGAATTTCCATATTCGACGCTGGCGCGAGATTTCTGTCTAATACAGCAATTAAAATGCTAATCCCGGGACGCTGCATTGTTGTCCCAGGACATGGAAATTGTGACCGGTATTGTGCAGTTTATCCCAGAACTTCATAAATTTTACCTCAGCATAGATAGCCAAGATTTCCTATATCTATACAGAATGGAAGATTAATTTCCCGATAATAATTTCGAAAAAATATACAAAAAGTTATTCACCACAGCCAACGCAGTTATAAAAAAATATTTGTCCAGCCTCCTTAATATCTGCAAGTTCCAAGCAAGCTAATCTCCTGCTAAAATAATAATTAGCTAAATTAAGCTTATCACACCAAAGGTTAGATTTAAAAGGGTTATCTGCGTAGTATTTAGGGTTGGGATTGCTATTACACAAAAAATCTGTTTCATTGAGAATGTAGCGTAGCGGTGATGAATGGCCTGAAAACGCCTGTCGTACAAGGGAATGTCATAAACTAAAATGTGACACTAAGTGCAGTTCTAAATCAGCTAAAAAACGAAATTCACGATGTGACAGGTCTGGTGAAAAAGTTAATAGATCTGTAATGTCAAATATGATTTGTGTCGAGTTGAACAATCAAAACGAACTCTCTAAACATTCACAACGAATTCCCAGCACAGCCGGGGTTATGTCGTAAATTCAGGAATATCGGCCAACAAACCCTTTATCTCAAATAACAATAAACCAGTCGAAAAGGGAGAGTGAAGCCCGGTCGACAATACAGTCATAAACGCTCGAAAAGGGAACGTTCTTTTCGACCGACGATTTCAACCTCTTGTGCTACAATAAATAGAGCTGGACAATCCTATATGACTCAATAAAAGAGGGAATATCCCTTCCATTCAGGCGCCCGATATATAAAGGCAGTAGCTTAGTTTTCGAGATCACTTAAGACTCATCACTTATCACTTGTACTTTTACTGTGACGTTTTCGGCATATTCCAACTTGTACGCATTTTGCTGAGGCGCAGACTGAGGTCAGATTCCAAAGTCTTTTATTTAATAATTAATTCGGTATCGAAAACCAGGCTGCTCAAATTCGCATTTGTATTTTAAATTAAAATTATCGCATTTGTATATGTTGTATTTTGTTCGTGTGTTCTAAAGGAATAAAAGGAATGTTATTGTTTTCCACAAACGGCTGTATTTTACTGAACTTAATTCCGCAGTAATAAACAACATAATGGTAATAGCGCGAACTACAAAAGTGGTAACCCGCGACTAAAGTAACCAAAAGAGCATAATTATTACGCTATTACTTTCTTCGTTGATCATTAGCTTTTATATAGCTGGTTTGTTCCATTTTCTCTTCGTTTCATTGTACTATGATTTTTTTAAACAGTTTCGTTGCGATGTGTCCTATGAGGGAGTGTCTTCTATTTTGAATTTATTCTATATTGGTTACTCTATTTACCCAATTAATATATTAATTGCTCTTCTGTCGTTCTACTGTTTCTAACGTTTTAAAATGGTATTTTCTAGAGATCACTGAATAAAAATTACAAGTTATTTTCATTGGGTTGCGAGTATCAAACTGCATACACATCGAATGCAGTAGCGGCTTGTGGAGAATTTTCATGGTAGAGCCAACCATCGAACGTAAAATACATATTCTACCTCCCACACAAAGATATCCCCAGATTTAAATATTTCCCATATGGACTGGTATGTTAGCATAGTGAAAAAAAATACCCTTTCATTTTTCATTTAAATGTATAATTCGACCACGAAAAATTGCATCCACTGTTTGAGACACATAATTGCATACGCGATTGACGTATATTATTTTAATATGTGCAACAATTTACCAGGAAATTTTGAGTATAATAAAATGGTACCGCAATTATTTTGCAAAAACCCCAACGTGCACGTCTCTTTTGTCGCAACTGTACACATGGCTTTCCGAATATGCTCCCCGGACGAGACCAATCTTCATCTGAACTCGATGAAATCAGCGTATGTGCCAAAATTGTAATCAGAAACTCGACACGCGCGTGTTATCGTAGGAGACAGGTCAGACTGAGCCTGCTTGAACCTTAAGCCTACATAGACATGGCTCCCATTGAATGTTAAAATATTCTGATCTTTGGGCCTACTTCTTGCCGCTCCACTCCCGCTTCAGTCGATAAACTGTCGAAAAGCTCAGAGCCGCTTAGATTTGGCACCAATGTGTCTGTGGAAGTAAGCAGCGCGTATCGTACAGCTTCTGTCCATGAAATAAAAATTACTCGTGGTTTGTTTAAGCTTTAAAATCAAAATAATGGTCACAAATAAATACAAGAAAAAATGTTTCTTTCAAACTAAAAAAATATCTTGAATGGCTGGCGTAGAGTCATAGCTTCTTATAGCGAGCCGCTACTGACAGAATGTAATTATAAGATCACATTAATAAAATTGTGTTGATTTTCTTAGGTCTCAATTCTTCATTTAAAACGAACGTACCACGTTGATATCGTCTGTAAGCTTTGTGAAATGCATAGCTATACTAAATTTATACTAATGACAGTCTTTTAAAGCCGGATACGCATATTTTACTTTAATATTATTGAACGTTACATTAATTACTTATAAATAAAGGGTGTCCCAAAAGTCTTGGAAGCTGCTCTTCCTATGCATTTGGAGAGGCATGCCATTTCTTATAATTCTCACACAATTACCACATGTCATTTTCCAGTAGCTGTCATTTGTTTGTGAATTAAGAAATTAAACGCCTCTTCAAATTCATGGCAATCACATCACCCTGGTGGCGCAGTGTATATAATGCCACGCCAGAGCCGTAACTAGGCAAGTTTTTATTGTAGGCAAGTCAACATTGTTGCGCCCCTCAGTACAAAAACGTTATATGTGACAAAAAATACTAATGATACTGTATGACTTCTACATTTATCTCCGGATATATGATGTAATATATTCAAAAATAAATCCAACATTTTTTATTAAAACATTTTGAAAATAAACAACTAAATGTTAAAATAAAAAAATTCAACACAAATCAAATGAGAACCGAAACCAAGATTAGAAAACGCAATTCTAATTTTAAAAAAGTACATAATATTATGTAGTCAGCAGAACATTTTAGTAATCTCTATATATAAACATATGGTTTACCCAAAATCGCCACTGCTTCATTTATAGCACAAGGATAAGCATATGCATTTATCAGTGAACACGGATTCAAATCCCACTGGCTGCAATGTTTCTTTTTAATTTCAAAACTCATGTAATTCGCTTTACTAAGTGTTTCTGTATTATTAGCAGCATTAACGTATTTTTTACCTATTTTGTAGAGAATTTTGAAGACATCAACCATAATTCGATCTAGCAAAAGTAGTTTTTCTTGCAGCGCTTTTTCTGTATTAAAGACATTGACAAAGATATTAAAGACGTTGAAAACATTTTCCTTTGTAACTTTTTTATTTTAAAAATGTCCTAATAAAATATTATGGGCATTTAAAATTTCGCGTTTTACGTTACTTGCGCTCCAGGGTGCCCACGGCCGGAGATTCATCGCGATGCGCGAACGACACGACAGATCGTCCCGCACGCATTTTCCCTACCGCCTTGATGCCCAAGAGACAGGGCAACCACGTATAAAACCAAATTGTTCCTCCGAACTCGGAGAAAATTAATCCGAGAATTATTCCCAGAAATTATCCCGATTCCCTGACCTGGACAGTGGGCCTCAACTGGCGAGAGCTCTGCAAAGCCTCAGTTAGTTATTGGTAATTAAAGCAAACTATAATTATTTAAGTTTGTTTATAATACCGCCAGCTGTCAATAATCGATTACTGTGTTACAGGTCTACAAACACTAATAAAATTCCCTGTTGGTTCCAGCGACCACCATACCGTAAATCCCGGACGAGCACGCAGACAATTGAGGTTGCCTACCTACACCATACCAAAGAGAGTTATGTTAAAATAAAATTTACTTTGTACATATTTATGAATTATCTATTTAGTTATTTTACAACTTTACTTAGTCGATAATAAATGTAATTTACGTTGAAGTACCTTCTTTAAATCAGTGTAGGTATAAATACAAAGCGAACCTGGCCCAATCAAAAAGCTACCATTGATAAGGGCATAATTAATGAATGCTAAACTACTATAAATAAACCAGGTAGCATTACAATTATGTGTAGTAACTTGTGAACGTAGAATGAGGTTCTGTATTCGCAGCCACACTGTTATACTGTTTTGTAATAATCAATATATTTAAACCGTAAAGCTTTTTCTATCGGCACGTAGTATAAGCCTTGCATCAGGCCAATTTCAATTATTCTTCTTTTTAATAAAAGCTACCATCGTGTAAGGTCGCAGAAGTGTTTTAAATTGAACAAATTTTACCGGAAAAATGATTGTAGCTGAAAATATCATACTAGTGGAACAAGTAAGCTCGCAAAATCGGTATGTGGTGTTCTGCTGATGGTTGAAATGGACGACTGTATCAGCAATGATCCCAAAGCAGTAAATGTATATGTAATATCAGTGGACCCCCTTCAACAGTTGTTAAAAATTTAAATTAGTTTGTCGCCACTGCTGTACCTACATTGTTTTAAAAATGGAAACACCTATGCGGTGGGCTAACAAACTAATAATTCTAATTTTTTGATTGATATAGGTGAGAACTATAAATAAATGCTGTTACAATCTGGTGGACATATAACATTTCCTTTGCAAATTGCACAAGGCAATGTAATGTATCGTCCAGATTGGGCCCAATTCGCATTACTATAATTAGCATTCTTTGGACTAAAATTGTTAATATTACAAAGTAATTTATTTGTAAAATTGGCCACTTGTTTATTTGTATTTTAGTAGTACGAAAGAAATTCTTTTTTTTTTCAGTGCCATTTTGGCGCCTCTTGCCGCTTGCGCCTGTAGGCGGGAGCCTACTCTGCCTATACCTAGTTACGACCCTGTGCCACGCTAGCAATAAATAAGTCCTTGATTCGATCCATGGATAGACGAACTTTTTCCGCAGTCCACCCACCGGATCGGTATTGAGCAGGGTGACCATTTGACTTTGGGATACAATTAAAGTTGCTCTCATCTGAAGACTGGTCTGTAATGTAAAGTAACAAGACGACACACAACGCATATACACACGTGACTTGGAGGTAGCACAACGGCCCCACCTTAGGGCCTAAATGCACGTGAACTTGGTTTACCCTCCACCCAAAAATTCAAACGTTCAACGCATAGCAATATAATAAAAGTTTCAAACTTCTGGGCAAACACCACAAAAACAAAGCGTAACTTAATCGGAAAAGCCATTGTGAAAGTTTATTTATTTATTTTTATTTATTTATTTCGTACTCAGCCAACAGCCGTTAGGCCAATTATAGGCGTCGCTGTACATTTATGGGGACTTCCAATCCCACTAACGACTATCATGATGTTATTAGGACATACGGGACCAACTATTTCCGTGGCAGCCGTACCACGAGGCGCCGAGAGAGGCAGCCGTGGAACTCCCATCCAAGTTCTGACCAGAAGAGCGTTGCTTAACTCTACTCGGAACGTGGACGTTTGTTCAAGCTACACCACCCGAGACCTATAGTTGAAGTAATAATGACTAACAGCTAATCTTGCGAAGGGTGCATTAAGAAAAAAGCTAACTTCAAAAATGTTCAAAGTGGCAAAAATGAAAATGTTCGCATTCTAGATCTTTATAAGGTGGAAGTATACTCACTCATAGCCTAAGACACACATCGAAGAATGTATAAAAATACGAAGAACGCTTTACGAGTTAGGTTTTATAAGCAAACTAAGAAGGAAAACACTCTATTCATGTAAAAGATGCTGAATTAAACATCGTTATTTTAGTAGCTGAACATAATTTACCCTTATCTATTTTTGAAAACCCCAACGAGTATGTGAATCAATTTGAGAAACTGGGAGGCTGAGGCCCAAAATAGAAACGCCTTGAAATTCTTCTTAAAGAGGCCAAAGCATATGCACTGTTGTCGAGCTCATGGTTATGGTGATGATTTTTGATGATTCGCTACAAGAGGCGCACAAATGAAGAAAAAGTGTTGTAGAAATAATAGAAAAAAGATCTGCAAAAAGAAAATATACAAACATCACGAGAAACCAAATATTCGTTGGTAAGTGTCTGCTTCCAAAAATTTGGCAATGGTTGCTACTTTTACGGTGAACTACGAAAAAGTTGAAGATAAATTCTTAGCATTAGTGTTAGATAATCTCCTTAAGACACACTCAATTTTTGTAGTATACTGAATGCTGCTTTCAATGTGGCATGGTTATTATATTACACGATCGCGCCATATGTACGACGACTTGAGCTAAACCGATGGGAACTAAAAATTGCGAAGCCTAGACGGAGGAAATCGGTTTAAAATGGAGCCGGAGATTCAGCAACGCCGTTAGAGGAGAGTACGAATGGGGCGAACAGCGCCGATAATGTAACATTTCAGATTTATTAAATGTGAGAAAAGTTAGAAATTGCATTAGCATCTTTCAATAATTTTTAAAAAAACTTGCTCGGATCGAGATTCGATCTCACGACCTCAGGCTCGTCTACGAGTATTGTCAGTACACCAATCTGACACCGCTTGACGTCTACTTCTGGTAACGCGGGTACAAATCAACAAATAGATACAAAGCAAAAAGCAACGAATCCACCGTACAGATGCACTTAATTTAATTATGTTTTCAAAACCTTGACGTAGAGGAATTAAGCACAGAATAGAAATTCGATGAACTTTTATTAAAACATGTTCAGAAGCCAGTTGCAGCATTTTGAGCTGATGTTTTTAATAAGAAAAATATTTTATTCGGGTCTCTGCACTACCTCATCTTCGACCAAGTTTCTTGCAGTTAGAAGCACACGCAAGAATCTAATCTATAAAAAATCTCTGGTAAATAAGAAATGTTTTAATTTGAACCTTCACTATATGTTTTGACGTTCAGCATTAATCCACGCTCATTACATGAGACTAAAAATCAGGTAAGGTTTTATTTTTTTACAATGTATATTACTTTTAAAAAATATACAAATTACATTTATCACTTGAGAAATATATTATCGGTTTTTTCATTGTTATATGATACACGATAATAATTTTAACCTGCATTTGGTTATTGCTATTTTTAAAATATAAAAAGATTATTGGACCTCCAACTAATTCAACCTGTTTTACTTTTATTACACTTGGCACTGAATTCTATTACAAACTATCACTTCTAAAATCCCAAACGTGGTAATATTTCCCAGAGTAGCAAAATAGTTGCTATGATTTATTAGCGTAGAATCATAAATTTGGCCCAAAGGGATGCGATAATCCAAGAAGTGCTACAAATTGGAACAAGCCGAGCGGTATCGGTGGGAAAATTTATGGTTTGTTCGATCAGTCACCGTAGAACAATGAGGAACTTGGAAAAACAATGCCCGATATGGCTGACACATCAAAGCATGCTGTTTTAATGCTAGAATGGCGATTGTTGGGAACTAAATCCGCGCACTGCACGTTTAAATTTTTTGCAGCTTTTTGCATTAATGTAACGATTTCTCACACCATTAAGGCGAAGGATAAAAACGCAACCTTTACTTCATTCTGCAAATTCCTCCCGCTGTAATGAAAGCTATTTTTGTTGCGGTCTAGCAATCTTACTTTTTAATTATCAGCTAAAAAAGGTTGCTTAAAGTATATTAACCCAAGACAACTAGTACAGTGACAAAGTATAAAATCAGAAAATTCAATTAATCGGCCTTACTACAACAAGGTCGATTACCAGCACGTTCGTTTTTAAGTATGTCGCATGAAATTACTCAATTTTGATGTTATAAGTAGTTACCAATAGCATATACCGTAGTCTCGATTATCCAATGCAGGCAACTAGTGTGTTTTATGGTACGCTGTTCACATATTTTAAGCATTTGGTGACAGCATAATAGCTATTTATGCAACAAGTGCTAAAAGTTGATGTTTATGCACGAGACATGGAAATTATGTCGAGCGCAATAACCCTTTTAGCACGAGGTTGCATACAATATTTTTTCTACGACCTTAAATTTTCTGTTATTAATCTATAAATGTCGATTTAACAAAGGTTTGCATTTATGACAGTTATAATTTATGTCATAATGAAGAGATGGCCTTGACGCGCAGGTGAATGTTTCTGGAACCAGTACTGTCAAGCCAGTTATCAAAGGTAATTATAATAGTACACATCTGACTTTATTCATAACATAACGCTTTAATTATTTAAAAAACACTTTACGTCTAACGCAAGAAGTAACTAGAATAACTTTACAACCTCATTTCCAGTTCAAAATTGTAGTTTTATAACCTCACTTCACTTTTAGCACATGGGCTAAAAGTAACAGCTGATCTCATTTAAACACGCTAAATTATAAAACATCACTTTTAGTGAAAAAAGCTAGCGCTAAAAGGCCTACTTTTAGCAGTGGTCGTAGAAAAAAATATTAATACTACCGGCAAAAACCTATCAGGCGAGGGATCGTTCTGGCAAGCTCATACTTTTTTTAGGAAATAAAGTTTATCTATTGTTATGATATGCAAAAGGTAGTTTTAAAATATGGATGATAGAAATGATAAATTTGGAAGGTTAATTATAATCAAATTCCAAAGGTTTAATAAAGATTGGGTGTAAAGTTCAATAACATTGATAAAATTAATTAAGACAATGAGTAAGGTAATTTGAGGTATAAATAGCAACTGAGTATTCAAATTTTGATGGTTGCAGTTAATTTAATAAGTTTCAAGACAAGGTTACAATTGACAAATGTATTTGTTATAATAATAAGAATTGATAGCATGTAGTAATAGGATATTTAAAATTTATAAGAGGGCAAGAAGAATTATTGTATCTAATAGAAATGAAAATTTTGTTTAGTCAGTTGTAAAAACAAACTCGTAAAAAACTGTACAAATAATCTTGAAATGTTTAATTTTGATCAATAAAAGTTAGAAATTATGCCTTATTTGTATAGTTATCTGGTAGTATACAAATTTAAAGGCTATTAACAAATCTACGAGGTGCAGAAATGAAAATTAAATAATAATTTATTAAAACTAAACAATCAGTGAAGAGATTGTCTAATACAGTGAATTAAATAGAAAGAACCAGAGAACTACCGAATTGGAGGAAATTTGATTTATTGGTGAAGGTGACACATAATTAAATATTCATTGGTTACATTGGTGGTTGTATGGAAGTGACTTCATTCATCTAGAAGGTTAGTAGGAGTGCCAGCTGGATTGGACAGCTTCTGTGGGGGTTGCTGAGTGCAGAGGACTATCTAAGGAATAAACAAGATAAGATCAGATTCATTTATAAAGCTGAAACTTACTAGGAGTCTATTGGCGTGAAGGTGACGTTTGATGAGGGAGCGATACCGGAGTTGGTTGATAGGAATAAGCTGTAGGTGTTGCATAAGGTGAACATCGGGATCTCTTGAGGATAGGAGCAGTGGTATTTAAATATTGGCAGTGTGAGCTGAAGAAGTGATAAGGTTTGTGTTAGTAATTAATATCAAAGCATTTTGAATAACGCACAACATTTAGAAAGAGTAAAATACAAAACAGTACTTACTTTGGTGAGTTAATTGATAGTTATGTCAATGTAAAAATGGATTTGTCAATACCTGGTTTGAGTAAATGTAGAAGTCAAGTTGACATTTGATGTCATTAAATAGTCAAGAATTAAAATAAAAATTTAAACTTCAACTAATAGAGATCTAGATTTGGCAAACCACCCTGAATAAGAGTACTAATTGAAATAATTGATTTGAAAGTAATTATAGGTTTACTAACATGGTGCATATTTTCATACATGTCTACGCATTTTCGGGCAAAATTAAAATTTTATCACGCCATCGTAAACACTGTTAAACTTTTTATTTATTTCCAATTTTCTACTAAATTCAGTAAAGTTGAAAATATAACCGATCATTTTCTTATACACACAAATAATATTTTCACTATATGCACTAATAAAATAAATCAAAGATCATATAAATTTCGAAAAATTGTGGAAGTGCATAATAGATTTTGAAAATAATGGTTTATACAAATTTCTTTAAAATATAAAATACAGTGGAAACTACTTATAATGAGCTTTCTTACGGTGGACAATCCGCTACAATTTCGAATTTTTGGCTAAATTAATATTTAATCGATAGCAGGATATATTGTAATAGTAGCCTCACTTAAAAATATATTTTAAATAAAATATAAAAGTTATAATTACCGCAAGGGTTACTACACTTCATGAACTGTATAGTTTCGATCAAGAACTGCCTGTCATATTCAGAACAAATTAAAAGAATGTAATAATAATTACCAAAAATAAATGGTTAATTGCTCTTTCTCTGATTTACCTATTTGCAATAAATAAGGGCGTAGCTCCGGTGAACACGAAACAATTTTTAACTCAGGGGATCGGTTCATAAAATAAGTAGAAAACTTTGTATGACAAATAATTCCTTGTATAACAATTATTCTCAATTTTTAGGGCAAATGCACCATTCCCAACTGACGGTTAAATAACCTCTAAATTTAGTGCAATCCACAAATTGATCCGTCAGTGCCAAAATAGCGCAAAATTGAATTTTCAAGCTCCAAAATGGCAAGAATGCAAATTCCCCGTCAAATCACACTTTCTATCTAAATTATTCGAAGCAGGATGGACCTGGAAACACGTTGAACTTCTCGGCAAAGGTCTATTCTTGACGAACCCCAGTTTCTACGAAGCTGCAAGAACTCCTGCTGTGAAATTTTGGCTTTTTGAAGAGGTGCTCCGATGTTGGTTGGCACACTGGAAGGACGCCACGGCAAATATTCGCTTGGAAATGGCTTGCTGGTCCTAATTCTTTTACCCGCGGGTTGCTAACTGCCTCGAAATCTTCACCGAAGTTGGCTCGCACTCAACGCCGAACCAAGTGGAAACTTGCTTGCCGAATTGCACTATCTTTGGAACTCCTGCACTTTTGAAAACTACACCCACAGATGTCCAGCAACACTGGTAAAAACGCCAACACAACTTTGACTCAAAAAAAATGACTTTTTATTATTAATTTCTGTACAAAAAGTGGAGCTTACAATTGACTGTACTGTCTCATAACTTAGCAACTAGATTTCCATATATTTAAAAGAAATTAGGTTTGATTATATGTTTCTTGGAATAAATGTCACTACAATTTGCTCTGCTTTTAATTTTCACTTTGGTTTCTAATGCACTGATACACTTGAGTTCTTTTAGCATATCACTAATTGCCTTTCCATCGGTTGCCTTAATCTTTCCATTGCTCTTTGCAATAATTATTTTGCTCGCACTGTTTTTCGTTTATCTTTTACTTAAGTTGCGGTTTGCTGGTTTATAAACTTTTAATACACAACGCTCACACAATGTCTATACTTAACAAATCATTCTGTATCATTTTATTCACATTATGTTTGACGTTACTAAGCTCAAATCCGTCAGTTACAAATTAAATTGCATTGGCCCTTCCGAACATTTATCATATCTGAAATTCTGAACGTAACCCTTCTGAAACCTGCCTTATCTCATGCTAACTTTTATCTCTCAAATTATTAGTTACTGCTGCTCACATCAAGCGCACTTATTAATATAAAATACGGATTATCTTGCAATAAATAAAATATTTAATTCTGTGCTCATTTTGACCTTATTCATTAGTTACTTAGGCAATCAGAATTGCTGTGGTCAAAAAACCATTACAATATGGACTTCATAAACCGTTCACTTCTCCGAAATTCGTGTCTTCAAATTTAATTCGTGCAATCCTGTACTTATGTTTTTATATTTACTGTACAAACACAGGTTGTAGTTTAAAGTGTTTATTCATTTTTAGATATAATATAAAAAAATTAATTTACAGGATATACAAACTTTATGTGGGATATTTAAAAATCCACTTACAAGCATTTGTGCAGAAATAAAATTTGGGCGTCTACTGCCCCCACCATGCGAAGCAATTATAAAAAAAATTATAATGCGCAAATGAACAGTAGGGAAAATATATTTCCACGAAATGTTACTTCAAAGGTTTTAACAATTGGAAAATATTTATTCCATTTATTACTGCATTCGATCTATTACGTATACTGATGCACATTCTGATAAAATGAGTATTCGGGTATAACGAATCCATTTTTTAGGCTTTCTTCATAAACCAAATCTACTTTGTATTAATTATATTTTAGATCAATTAATTACCCACGATTATAACGCCAATCTGGGTCGTCCATTATTAATAATTCCGGTTCTACAGTATAACATTCCGATGCATATATATTTTGTATACCCTTATTATGACAAGAATAAGCAATTGTTAGCTATATATAATTTTCCTATTTATATGCAACAATTATAATTGTATTGACAAAGAAATTAGCTTCAATCGATTTGAAAATTAAAAACACAACAAAAACCGTTAGTCTTTTGTGCAGATATATAATTGACACTTTCTATTTATGATAGTTACAACAATAAATAATATACGCCTATTTATTTAATAATATGACTAACATGTGCAGGCATAAAAATTAAGGTTCTATATATGGCCAAGGTAACCATATGGTTCTTTATACCTAAAGAGTTCGTGTCGTGCAGAGCGAATGCTTAACAAATTACAATGTGTGTATATCCCAGAACAATTACTCCCCATGGTACAGCCATGGACTAAAGTAACTGTTTGGAACAAACGTGTTGACAACAGCTTAAAATAAACCAAAGTAAAAAAGGTTGAACGATTACAGATTTATCGGAGTCTTTATTTTTCACATAACGCTGTAGCTCTCTTAAATAAATAACTAATTAAAACACAATAAAAATTCATTCAATTCAATTGCAAACGACCATGTAGTTAAAATAGTACCTATTTAATACATTTTGCTACAATAACTAGAACTCTCATACTTGGGTTAAAATATATCGTTTTTGAGGATCCTCAACGTTTGCATTATGGTACCGCTGCTAGGATTCCGACTTGAACGTTGTAACCTAGTTATATTGTACGTTACTGCGCATTAAGCAGGATTTCCCTATGTGAAATTATAAGCTCATATTATTAACTTCCAGAAACCTGTCACTTGTATGGATTGTGCATCAAATCAAAATTATCTAAAAATTGTATTAGAAGAAGGTTAAAGGCAGCGATAGCAATCTATATTAAAATGCCGAACAAAGAAAATTTTCTGCTAAACCATTTTATTGATAAATTTCAACATCTACTATAAGGGTGGGTGGGCGAAGACAATAATATTTGAGTTTGTAACCCTTCGATATACCTTGGGGGCGTCAGTAAAAGTTTTTGCTTATTACTTCGGTCCGAATAAATACTCTTTAGTGTTTGAGTGCAAGTACAATCGATTATTTCCAGTTTTGCAATTCTGAAATCGTTGTTCTGGTAAGTTACCTTATACAGTTCACCACAAAGGCCAAATATTTTTTCTATATACATAATCACATATGGCTTCCCAAGTCTTCGAGTATTCTCCAGGTTTTTTAGAGTTTTTTAGCTTTCTGAAGCGTTGGCGCAGTTATTTTCTACGACGATGCAAACCGTGCAAATTTATTTTTTTCACTGCACGTGTTCACTGGGGCCGTTATCGACTTTAAGTAGGCGTTTTCCCTTTGAGTTTAATGCTGCTATCTACGCGATGTGCGTTTAGGCCCGCTAGGAAACGCCTCGCTAATGATGCGCAGGCATGCAAATTTCCCATTCGCCGTCTGGACCACTCCCGCTCGTTACTGAAATTTGTTTCGTCGAAGGCTATTCGCTATTGAGCGGTTCCAATATTCACATTTCCTGCAAGATGTTCCCATTTCCAGATGCTCGGTAACCAAGATTGCTATAGCTGTGCTTGGGCATTAGCTATATTTCGCAACTTTCTCTATTAGTTATGTTTGTGAGTAAAAATTAGTGCGAAGAGATTTTTGTCTTAGAACTTAAGGCGGGTAGTAAAAATTGAAATTCTTATCTGATGCGGCATTGTATGTTTTGAAATGGTATTAAGCCCACAATTTGGCTCTGTTTACAGTGCAAAATGTTTAACCAAGTCAATAAAGCACAGAGTTAGGATATTTTATATAATTGCAATTTGAAACAATATAAAAGTATAAAATGCATTGGCAATGAGATGCGAGAAACAATAATTAGTCGGATAAAGACACGCAAAAGCAAAGCATATTTCAGAGGGTTTGAATTTGCTTTTGAATAAAGTAATATAATTGAAATGATATGTTTGTGCATATGTAAAGCTAAACCAAATGAAAGTACTTGACACAAAAGGTTGTTATGTGCACATAAATGAGCGTAGTTATCAATAAAAGCAAAGGACAGTGAAAATTGTGAGCAATCTGACCGGTAGATTGAAGATAAGGATAATCCAGAAATTGCAAAGAGCAATCCTGAATGTAGGCAACAGAAGAGAAGCAAGCGACGTGAAAATGGTGGACTCAAATATCAGTGCGTTAATAATTAAAAACAAAGTGCAAAAGAGCAGAGCAGTGAAATTAAAAAACATTTGTGGAGTGCAACGGTAAAGAACAATACTAGTTATAAGAAAAGACAATATTTAGTTTTAAGAAAATATTAGATTTGTAATTTACGTAATCAAACTTTATTCTATTTGTGGTTAATATTATCAAACTAATTTCCAATTAATAGTAGAACACTGTATCTTATGCAACCCGATGCGTTTTTGTTATTAAGAGGAGAACAATTAAAAACAAAATTAATGTAGCTTCTCGAATGTGTGCTCCATATTTAGCTAATGTTTTATGAGAATAAATGTGTTTTTCCAATGATTAAAAAGTGCCCAATTTATTGCCCAAGTGTCAGTGTACCTGCGGGAACGTTTGCAGCAGTTTTCCACGACGTAAAAGTTCAATTTCCAATCTCATCCTCGAGTGGACATCGGAGCCGATCAGCTGGACTTTACGGTTTTCGACCACGGCTAAAATTAGCAGCGGAACCCAGAGGTCAGAGATCAAGGACGTCAGCGCGGTCTGCAAGAACGTCGCTTTCAACATTTGCACCCAGGGGAGCGACTCCAGGAGAGCCAAAGGCAGAAAACCGGGAGCGTCATCTGCGAGCAGCATCGAAGCGAACTTCACGAAGTAGGATCCATCTGTAATTTTAAGAGTTGCCGATCGGAAAGCTATGTAAATTCGAGATTCAACCTTACTGAAGAGGCATAGCGTTTTTCCAAGAGTCCTGCTACGCCGTAATTTCAAAAATCGAACGGCGTCATACGGTTTTCAAAATTGGCGGAGTTCCAAGCATCATAAACAGTTGAAAGGTCGGCGTGGGTTCTACGTCATCCTGAGAATAACGAAGGCGATGATCTACGTCATCCTAATAATAAAGGCGATGTTTTAATTGTTGCCAAGCGGGGAATATTCGAATTATTTACCTGACGCTTTCTCTCATTTTAAACGTTCAAATACACGCTGTACCCACAAACCATTTTGGGTTTATCTGTCAATTACCGAGGTGGTGAATTATCTACTAAGAACGAGCAAATGAGCTACGTTGAGACAAATAACCTAAAATTTGGAGAATAGTCCATTTCAGACTCAACCTGAGATAAGCAGTTTTGTGTTCGCCGAGAGCTAGAGTAATAAATATTGCACTTAAATAAAATAGAAAGAGGGGCATTCAACCACTTATTTGTGTAATTAATTATTACACTTCATTTTAACTAGCCTTAATTTACTGACAGGCAAGTTTGAGCACACTATAAAAATATAATCTGAGAATTGTGTATATGGATTTTCCCCTAATTTTAATTTATATTAATTGTGTGACCAAAATATTATAAACAGTCATTCAGCACAGTTTATCTTTGTTGCGCTTGTTTTGTGGCGAGACTTCTCGACCAAATACGTGTCACGGTTCGTACGTAGCTTTTTACCAGCGCCACAGGCTGCTTTTCAGTTAGGAGTTTTTTTCGCTGCGCGGTTCTTACTACTGGGCTTCGCCTTTTTGAGATAAAATTTAATAAGCTTTGTTTTCTCACTGGTTAATTTTGTTTATTTATTGTTTTTACCTAACGTAGCTCTTTTCTATTTTTTATCATAGAGCCTTCTGGGTCCTTTGCGTTTAGCGACCCAGTTTAACATTTATGAGATTTTTCTTAAACAAACTGTACCATTTTATTTTCAAGCTCATTTGTATTTAACGGCCTGGTTTAACGGCTATGGGTCCAGAACGCTTTTTAGCTTCACTGTGTTGTATTCAAACAGTTTCAAACAGTTTTTAACTATGAAGACCTCATTATTATTCCCTACTGCAGGAAAATTATATTTTATTTGGCCCAACCGATACCTGCTCGTTTTTAAGAGTACATGTTAGTGTAAGCCAGAAAACCCAAAACAGTAAGTGGGTTTTATTTAGACTGTAAGTTCGACTGGTTCTGTTCTTATCGTGGTTGGCCGACACCCTTTTGTATTTTACTTAATTTTATTTCATCAAATAACCTTAAGAATCATTGCCTGATTCTTGCCCATGACAACAAATCGCCGAGAGTTTGAGCTAGTCCGGTGTTGAAGGGCGATACAACTTAAACTAATGTAAATTGTTTGTACACAACTTCCATATTTTGGCTGACTACACCACCTACACAAATTTTCAGCAGGACTGTTATATTGACTTTTTATATTACGAATAAAAAAATATTATGCTTTGATACACATTCAAAATACATGTATTTCTATGTGATCAGCAGCACAATTGCATTCAACTCATACCTGCTGATCCACTACCATACAGAGACAATTCCTTCGAGGAATCAACGACTGCACATATTTTCGAGCAAAGGCACAGCTTCTCCTGAACTTCTGCGAGCAATAAATTTCCCCGATAGTGCTCTTCTTTTATTCTGTATACGGAAGAACTATTATTCTGAGTCAAACCACGATAAGTATGTACGCTTTAGATTCCACCACAGCGTTCGTCTATATAAAGACTTGCAGATATACGATCGCGCCAAACTAAGAACTTAATTTATTGATATCCTGAGGATGCAGCTTTTGTCGCGACAGCCTCGGAGAAATTTACTTCTCTGTTTCCTTAAATGTAGCAAAACCCAGTGAAGGATTCGCGGTAAACAAGCGAAACCCTTGAGATTGCTAACAAATGCTGAATGTGCAATGTGGAAGGACACACTCGTGGAATTGTCTCGCCGGCTTAGTCGGCAAGCTTTTACATTGCCAGAAAAAATCTAAGTCACAATCGCCAACTTTCAATTACATTTTAATTATCCATCAGGGCGACCGGCCGCTCGCAAAAGTCCATATCAGACGACTTCCGATCAAGCGCCACGATAAAAAAACAAAGCACATAATTGCAGCTAATTAATTAATTATTCAATAGCTGACTGCAATGGGAAAATACTTTCACTAGACATCATCGGCACAAAAACATAATGGTGGGTTCACATGGAATCTCGATTCAATGGAAAATGCTAGGTTATAACCAGATTTGCAGCCAGTTTTTGCTGGCGTGAAAAACCGGCTGGATGAATTTAATCAGTAACGAGTGTAAAGACTATTTGTGTCTAATGAGTTGTAGCAGTTCGCACAGACACACTGGCGATGGCTACAACATTTGTAATTCTGCGTAATGGTCAGGTACTCGTCCCGTGGTGCGTCTTCCGGCTTCTTCGTCGATGGCCATTAAATATGGAGACAGACTTTCAGGAACTATTATCAACTGGGTGCCAAAATAAGTCTTCCCGGCGCTACTCTTTTTATTAACGATACCATAATATTACAGACATTGCTATATTCCAATATCAGCAACAAATACAGTATCACTTTCTCCACAGTGCCCGGTTTTTACAGAATGAACTTCAAATAATACCCAAAAGGTCACACGGTTTCTCCTACAGAGATACCTGGGAGGTGCTGTTGGTTACAATTGAGTAATTTGCACCCTTCTCTTTTTCAGTTTGAGACGAAAAACTGTTAAGATCCCATAGTTCCATATCTCTGAAATTTTACGGGTAAGCACTCAAAAAAAATTAATTGTCAATCACTTGCTGCTATTCTCTAACTCTCATTTTCATTATCAATTAATTTAAGAGTACATATTAGTATGTTTCAATAAATTGATCGATATATGCCAAATCACGTAGTCATGCAACTATCTCCCACAGTATCTGCAAATAGTGAATTTATTCATGTAGTTCTCTCTTTACTTAGGAGTGGCCATCACATCAATATGAAAGCGTAAATACCATGAAATAAGATATCGTTGTGATTTGTTATCTTAGAAAATTTGACTTGCCTCGGAATTTGAATTCCTTTATTTTATTTTTGCACTTTCATTAATTAATTATATTAAACCCGGTTTGAAGCGACATATTCACAACAACCTCTAAAAAATTCTAATCCTTTTTTTATTAAAAAAAAACACTGTAAATACCATTGATACAAGTTAAAAAAAGAGCGAGCCAAGCCTTACTCTCCCATGAAATTTAATAAAACTGCAGCTAATATAATAGTTGTGGGGTATTAACGTCTATTTTATTCGGAACACAAACAGTACCTATATCGGCTTTATTTGTCGAAAAATCTGACTGCGCCTTAGAGATGCAAGCATAATAATCTGAACTTTAAATATTTAGACAATTTGGATTTGCATAAGTAATGATAACATCGCGTGCTTTGTGGTAGGAGACACAGTTCAGTAAGCTAACAATTGTCGCTGAAACCAACGGCTTAACGTGCTCTTAAGAGGCACCGCTGGCTGCGATTTCACTACAACCACTAAAGATCGGACGCTCATCCAAGTGTCGAAAACGTTTGACCAGCGCCCTTAGTACGTACCCATGCAACCTATGTGAGTGCAATAGCTTTTAGAGTACTAACTAAAATTTGCAATTGTTCATTTATATGAATTTGTGTATTTAAGTTTTTTAATGATGTTGGAATTTTATGAATGAAGGACAACACAGGAACATGTTTGCAATTTGTTTAACAACTTGTACACCGAATATTTTCGGTGTGAGTAATGACTGCTAAAGTAAGCTGGTACCACTTCTTCCATTTTCTAGAAATTTACTTGAACAGGTGCATACACGTTTAGTACAACTGAAATCAAAAATATATAGTACATTGTCGTTTAAATTTAAAGTATTATTCGTTGTGCTTCTGCTTTCTCAGAAAACAATAAATTAAAAAATGCTCAGTGGATTAATAATAATACCAAATAACTTTTATTTGAAATAGTTACTGAGAGTATTTCGGAGGCTTTCACGCCATTGGCATTATGTAACAACCGACCTCCGGGATTGGACCGTGTCATTGTTGAGGTCGAAGAACGTTTCGCCCACTTTCGTAAGGGCTCTCATCAAGAGAAAAGCAAAAGATCACGGGTAACTCAACGGTAAACCACGCCAGAGGCGAAACTCTTCACTGAAGAGTTCTCTTCTATCCCTTCACCCCTTCACTTGCAAACTGAGATGTATAGCACATTCCGTGCTTTTCTAGGACATCGTAGATATTCATTTCACTCTTTAGATTCCAGTGTTTAAAAGTAAAAGAAAAGAAGTGGCTTTGAACATGTTAGTGCTTCGATGACATTCTTTCTAAGAGAAAAAAATCTGGTGTGATACACGCACACAACTTCTTTTTACAATAATCTTATAATTAGTCGAAAATTTGTTTTAGCTTCCCTACCACATTATGTAAAAAACAAACAAAAAAATTTTAGAGGCATTTTAGTAGAAAATCACCTAACTCACATCAGTACGCATTAAAATTGTAATGAAAATGTAACGTTTGAAAAAAATCGTTAGAGCCGTTTTTGGAAAATCGAAAAAAAAATTAAAATCACAAGAGTCAACACTATACATCCGGTTATGCGAAATATTTTGTGGGACAAAATTCTTACTAATATTTATTTGAGTTAATGATAAAGAGTCATTACATTATAATGTAATTACCATAGTTGATAAATAATCAAAAGAGATTTTCTTATATTAATAACAATTAACAAATTTGACGTGTAATATTAAGTTTGAATGAAATATTAACATAATTATTTTTATGGAATTTCTGTGTCGCAAGCGCCGTTTACTGGCTCTTTACAGGCTGAGCCAGTTAAGATTATAACGGACTCTTCATTGTCAATACCATAGCCACATACGCATGTTACATGTTATAATGCTAACGGGCGCAGCCCGTAAAGAACAATAGCAACGTCTTTCGAATTTAAGGATTTTTAATTAAAGATTTACAGTTCAGAATACCATAAAGTGTTGTACAATGCTCGACCGTTACCAGAACTTTCTATGCTCACACGGATATCAAGCTCGCTAGCGCTCGCTTGGGTGATACCGTGCTCGAACGTAAAAATTCTAAATAACGGTCTTGCAATGTAAATTACTATTTACAGTACTCCAAAACTCACACGGTATTTTTAATAGCTGTAATTGCCGTTAACATAAATCTACTTTAAAAATCATTTGTTTTATTGTACAGCGACCCCTGAGATTGCACCTAATGATACCGCTTTCGAAACTGGAGAACGGCAAACGAATAGAAGAGATTATGCCTATAGTGTCACGATTTTTTGCTCCACATAATTTCCACATTGTTGCATAAAACATGCGGAACGTATCATTATGCACTAACGAAACCGAATCCACTCTTACTAATTAAACGCTGCCTGATTATCCGTGAGAACTAAGAAAATAAATATTGATTATTTAATTAACGACAAGAACGGGCAAGGATTACAAAACACCGCTTAGAGGCAGCCTGTAATGACATATTACAATAATAAAGACAATGGAAATTGTGTCGACGTAGGAGAACTACATATTTGCAAACCGATACGAGCGCTAATAGACGTCGAAATGTCTGGTAGAATGCACTTATTAATAGGTTACTATGTGCATTTTATTTCAGTGGTACTTTCTACGGACATGCTTCGAGGATTTTAAGTTGTCTTAATAAGACTGCTTTTTGCATGTGAATGAAATACCATTACAACTGCAATCGTGTTTAGTTCTTCCTACTTCTTGTTGTCGGCATAAGAATTTTTTTTTCTATCGTTATATAGTTGATTGGTAAATTAAAACACGCAGGTACTTATATCTTTAATTACTCTTACGTAATTATTTTGATGTGTGAAAATGAAAAAAAAAATGATCGAAATAAAGTACACTGACGTGTACACATGTTAAGATAGGGTACTTGACAAGAGTACCTCATTATTTTCGACGAATGATACGTGAAGCTATACAGTAGAAAACATTCAAGCAATATAAACAGGGAAATAGTTTATAATTTAGTAACACTTGGACTGTTACTTCGGCCGGTCACGCGCCGGCGACTCCAGCGCACTGGCATCAAAAGACCAAGTGGCTTTATAACTTCACCCCTATGTCTAGCTGTTAAAGCAATTTCTTATTACAAAAAATCCTTGTTTGGGTTCACAAGGTGTAACGCAGACCAAAGCCAAAAATTGCTGGGTGTTTATCTGCAAAGACGACGCGGTCTAGGGCCGAAAACTGATCTTAAAATTGACAATTGAAGTAACGGCAGAAGGGTCAAGCCATTAATGTATTTTATCTACGACAATGTGTGAAATTGCCTTTTAGTTGGCAGTTTTAAGTTTGTAAAACGACTGTTTAATAACATGTTTTCATTAGTTTACGTCGTGTTATTAACCCTTTTCGAACGGTTATTACAATTAGTAAATTGGATATCTACCCTATTGCTTAGTTAACAGAAGTAGTATCGAGAATAATGTATTAAACACTTACCATGTTGCTTTGAATTACTTTTCAAATTGACATATCTCACTTATGAAAATATATGATTGAAATTATGTCACTTGACTATTATTTAAAATTACCTCGGCTAGTTAGTTTATTGAGCAAATAAGAATCTATCTTCCTCAGCTGAATGAGTAAAGGTTATAATAATGAATCTTATTATAATTGAATACTGAATTACAAACTTATTATTGTATTGACTTCTTTGTCAATCACACTCCTTAGTAGGAACCTTCTTTTAAGTTAGATTGTATTATTATGCTTGGTTTGACATTACAATCAATCAAAACTAAATGTTGTCAAATTATTAATCAAATTACTTTTTCCAAATTGAGGTTAAAATTAATTACAGATACCTAGACCAATATGATATAATTTCTACTTATAATGGCCGACAACGTCGAGTACCCGAGTCAAAGCAAATTTAGAAAACTTAAAATTCTAAATTACGCTCTAAACCTAAATTACAATGCTTTCCACTAATTTTGTCGTACCAAACTTGTTAATAAAAATACACTAACCTTCACGAGGACTCATTTGTACCTTGAGTGTATTTTCTATCAGCTCCTAACTGATTGGTAGTTGTCAAATACCTCCCTTGAGTTGTTGAAGACCAAAAATAGCTCGTTGTAGCTCTCGTACCCCCTTAATACCTTGATAAACGGTAGTACAGCATGCCACAATCACTCTCACGTAATTAAAAGATTTCGTTAGGCACGTTGTCAGTAGCAACGTGTTTTAAAATTTTTCTAAAACACGCAAAATTACGACCTAATTTACATTTAAATTTTTTCTTATATTTACCGTGTTTTCTAGATTCTATCGTAGATAAAATATTGTACGATACACATGCGTAAATCATCTTTAGTCACTCGCGGGGCTTAAAACACTCGCTCACTCGCGTTTTAACTCTACCCCACTCGTGCCTAAAGAGTAGCTTTACGCACTTGTATCGTACATTACTATTAATCAGCTCGGACTAGCTAAAACAATTTTAGAGTCTAAATCGCAGTGTCATATGCGAAGATCAGTGATTTTAATATTAATTACTCGTAGATTTTAATTACATAGTACATGTGTAACGATAGCACACATATTTTCATTTCTTTTTCCATTTTTTTTGCTCTCGGAAACATTATAATTGTTCATTACAGATTCTTTCAAAGAATAATTTTGTATTAGATTCTTGGAAAAAATAATTTTTTCAACGTGACGATTTTTTTCTTCAGCTCTTATACTTCAAACGGAATTTACATTTAACCACGATTTGAGCAGGTGCTTAAAAACTCCCAGTCAGCATTAGCTAACAGGTCGCATGTCGATTTCCGGTCATTTGTGCTTCAGATTCGTCTTTCCAGGAGTTGATTAGCTTCGGTTGGCACCTTTGCGATTTTAATAAGTGTATTGCTCATGGCGGTTCCGGGAATAGTTAATGAAAACGCGCTCGTAATTTCCAAAAATTAAACCATTCCTGGAAGAAGCAGTGCAAATTACATATTTAACGATTACGCAATGGTAATGCCTGAAGCATTTTGTAGCCGAGTTACCAAGCACATAAATAATGGAATTGCTGTAGTCAGTCGTTTCCTCGTTGAAGTTATGAAATGTTTGTTTTTCTCATTCGAAACGGTCCAAATAAAACTATTTGAAACGTAATAATAGATAATGAGGGTTTTCAAAGCGTAATATACAATTATTATTAAATTATTCTTAATTGAAAGTGAATAATCAAACTAAAATTGTGTAGTTTTGATATGTTATGATGGGTTAGTTAGTGTACGAAAAGTTAAATTACATGATTGTAATTTTGTTATATCAATGACATTGAAATGATCTGCCCAAGACTTAAAAACATCAAAAATGCTTTGGATAATTTCATTCCAATCAATGTTTCTTATCTATGCAACGTTTTACAATACCTGCAATCAATATATTATTCTCTTTATGATGTGACGAATAGGATATGCCGATAATGGTATATTTAATAATGATAGCCGTAGCAGGTGATTAATTAAATTTAAATTGCTTCGCTAAAGGTATGAATCTTAATATGACATAATTTTATAACCACGCCTGTAATATAAATAAAAGTTCATACCATGAATTCGCTTTTTCCAAATGTAGAAAAGAGGAACCATAATTAAAATGTTCGTTGAAGTTTCAACATGTTCACCATTCAAAAACCCAATCTCAGTTAAAATATTTTAAAAAATATCCCAGATAACTGCATTATGTATCATTTCTCAACAATGAATTATCCAATTATATGGTGAACTCAGGAATCCTTTGGTCGTTGCGAAAATACATTATATTTGCGGCAACCCATACTGTGTGTAAAGTGTGGTGTTCCCAGTATTCTTGTGATAGCGCCAGTATCTCCTCTAGGCCAATGATTTTATTTTATTTGAATTTACTCCGCCTCCAGCCTGGAGATAAGGGGCTCTCATTGGTCAGTTCACCCTTCTTCTGCTGACGTCAGGCCGGAGAGCTGAGGCCTTGTTTTTCAGCTGGTATTTCCATAGACTAAGATCTTTGGCGGGACTACTACTTTAATGCAGCGTAATGCTCTACACTTTACATGGTTCAAGATAAAATAAGTCGGATAATAATATTTATACATAATAATTTAAAAAAAAACGAGTCGCTCTTTTTTATCTCTTGTTCATCTCACCTAGCCCGCCAACCCGCTACCCGCACCCCCCTAATCACGTGCCACCAGACTAGAGCCGTGTCAGCCACTCCCCTGTGGGGGGCCATGCAAACCCCAAATGATAGTTATACATCCAAAACAAACATATCTGATAAAAAGAGGGGTATACTACTTTTGAATTTGGATAGAAGTTCAAATGAGTTAGATATTTTTATCAGGATATTTCTGCGAAGACGTTTCATGCACATATCAGACTATACCAATAAACTGATTCGCTTGCTATTAAAAATTAAAAAGGAAAATAACCCAAAACTATAACAGATATACATCCAAATATGGTCGTACATAACTGCGCGGGTGTATATTTAATTTTTTGGGGTCAAATGAAAGGTATTAATGTATCCTTACAGAAAATGCCGGATGATATCGGCCAGCCATTAAGCATTTTTAGATATTGTCAGAATGAAATTGTGATATTATTGTTACATGGTCTTATTTGGTATCAAATTATATGTTTTCAGGGGTGTTCAATCCAGATACGTGCTTTAAAATGGTGCAAATTGTTTATATAATTAGAAATTAAATGTCTGCCAAAACAGATGCCGTTTTGAAAAATAGTTTAATTGAGTGCGTTATTCTAAGTATTGGAGTCAAATATACATATATGCATTAGGTATTCTCACCTCAAATATATAGTACAAAGGTACGCCAGGTGCTCGTTGGGATGAAACAATAGTTCAACACAGAGGTTGTTTCAATTATTATTTGCGGCTTTCGCGGTTACTCGAATAATTCTTGTTAAAAAGGAATTTCTGCTTAGTCTTTGTAGATGAACTCCCAGCATTTTCTGGCTTAATGTGCCTTGCACCTTGTAAACTCGAGCAAGGATACACGCGAGGGCTATGCTCTTTGGTGGCTCGTGTTGTTTGAGCACCTTGAGAACGGGGGTACGTAGGTAGATTTGATCTTGTTGCTGTTTCTGCACATTGGCTAACGTTTGGTAAGACCTTGCAGCTTGCATCATCTGCAAAAAGCAACAGTTCTTAAGACTTTGGCGACCAGAGCCGTTCGTTCAGATCCAGAGAATCTAGAGAGAGAAAGGGAACATCTATTTGACTCTTTACAAAAGAACGGATACACAACTACCGCCATACGAAAAGCGCAAGACTATGATGAAAAAGGCTAAAGAAGAATCCGCACCTCTGGAAGGCTTAGCATTTTTACCTTACGTTACCTTACCTTACCTCGACTAATAAGATAGGACGTGTCCTGAAATGATCAAAACTGTGTTCACGACCAATGAAACATTGGGTAACGGTTTCAGATCAGTAAAAGACAAAATTCCTAGTTTAAAAACCGTTGGCGTAAATCACATTCCTTGTTCTTGCGGCCCGAGTTACATCGGGCAGACTGGTCGTTCCATTGATCTAAGGTTTCAAGAACATAAATGCGATTGCAAACACAAACGCATCACAAAATCAGCCGTAGCTACTAAGAATACCTTTACAAATGGGCACACTTAGAATTCGAGCACGCTAGAGTACTTCTTCCCTCGAGTGATACGTAAAGCGATAGAAATATAAAAACATCCGAATAGTATAAACATGGAAGATGGCTTTAAGCTTAGTAATACGTGGACTTCTGTGATATATGATCTAAATCAGTTCAACCACTGTGCGTCAAACGATTCAAACTGCGCTACACCTGAACGTCTAATCAGCGTTACGTCGCTCCGAGCGGCTGGCACAGAGGACTATAAATAGGCTCGAACCTTCAGTTCTTAGTGCGAGTTTCACCCTGATGATACGAGGTGCAACGTCGTTAGTCAATATGGGTGCACAAACAGCAAATCTGCTTACGTATTCCCATTCTCAAGGTACTCACACTACACAAGCACAGAAACAGTATAGCCATTGCGTGGATCCCTGCTCGGGTTCGCAAGGTGCAAGGCACATTAAGCCAGAAATTTTGGACGTTCATCTAAAGACTACGCGGTCTACGCCGAAATCCTTTTTCACGAGAACAATTATTATTTTGTTCTAGCTTAGTTTAAATACAAAAAAATGAGTTAAAAAATAACCATTAACAAAGTAAACACTGATTTTTATTTATCTTTTGAGTAAAACTATTTTTAATCGTTTTAGGAAAGTAAGATAATTATATTCGCAATTCTTTCAAGTAGTCCTCAACAATAAAAAATAAAACTTATATTGCCGTAAAATCATATACACCAGATAATTCTATTTTAAGTGCGTTAAGAATTAGTAAATCACTGCAGGCACAGGAACAATGTACATGGAAGTCTGCACTTTCAAGATTTACAAGGAGTCAGTTTAGAGCATAGATAAGAACAATTCATTGTTTTTGTTTCAGTGCAACTTTTTGGGAGGTAGATGTGTATTTTCTGTCAGTTTATACACTCGACTAGCAGCTAAAGATCTTATTCCTCTGGTTACGGACTAACTGGTCTCAAGCCTGCATTTGAGTACATGCTTAAGATTAAAGATTAGTTCCTTGTCCCTTGGTTTTGTCCAGTGAATAGCCCACAAAAAAAAACACACCGTGAATGATAGTGACATCCCGTTCTAGTAGGCATCTTTTTAAGAGAGGATTTACCTTTACCTATTTGCAGTTTTCCTTCCTCCACAAACACAGATGTTGGGCAAGACGAAAACTCATGATTGAATGTCCCTGCATATATTTATCTCACGGGAATGATTATTTCATAATGCCTTTCCATCACTCGTTACATACTTCTTTGCCTCTGCCATGGTGTCAACTTTTTTAGTAGTTGTCTTCTAAACATCTTCTAGCCAACCTTGTTCAAATTCTTTCATTTGTCGACGATCAATTTGAGTAGAATTTTCTACAGCCACTTCTGGTCGAGCTAATCTTCACCGATTGCATTTACAAATCAATTGGCATGCTTTGTTGTATCGAGAATCAGTGCATAACTCTTTTTTTTCTAGAATAGCTTTCCAATTATTTTTGTTACTCAAAATTCTGCATTTCCCTTCCTATTTGTGTGACGCTAGAATGAACCATATCAAACACGCCGTTTCCTAACTGACATGTGATATGAAGACTCAGAGCCCAGGTTTTCCGTGTTTTAGGCTTTAAGGTAATGCCAATGATTCCACCTTTACCATGTCCAATGTCATATGCCATGAAAATTGTTTCGATATAGATGTCACTCCAAATACCATAATCCCAGAATTGTTTCTCATTACGTATTGACCCTCCAGGGAGTCTTGCATACCTAGCATAGTCAACATGTACGGTAGCAAAGAAGTATGCAGGATTTCTCTTGATGTTTCAAGATGCTACATCCAGTCTTCTTCTCGTTCGGCTTTCACAAACTTCATCATATAACGACACTGGCTTGATTCGATTGTTTACTCATATTTGGAAGTTTTACTGTTAGAAACCCAGTCAGCGAGAACGTTAAAGAGCTTATCTTTGTTTGATCTTTATAGTCTTTACTTGCCCTTCTTAGAACATCTTCAGTCAGTAGGCGAAGAACTCGAAAATCCTGTGTGAAATTATAATTTTTGGTACACCAGCAGAAACATGACTGAAAATTTCCAAGAGGGTACTTTCCTCAATTAAAGTACCTATTGAGTCAAAAGGACTTAAGGGTGCGTAGTACCACTGACAACATGTACCATATAAGACCAAGTAACTATGTCTATTAAAAATTCAAAAATCCTGACGCCATATTGCCATATTGCATAATCTCAAAATGCCAAATGTCACCCAGCATTTCCTGTCAACAGACATCAGTACGTTTCATTTGACACCAAGCACACAACTATACATCACTTTTTCAACCCTTAGAGCAATCTGCCGGGCTATTAAAAAAGAGATAGTTGAAATGATGACTAAATTAAAAAATCGTTCATCATTTCCACTCAAACCGATCAAAGCAGGCATAAATAACAATGTATATGATTTCAATACACAGGAAAATATTTAACCACCTGTCTGGTATTCTCGTTTATTTGGCACTGATAAAGTGCTTTACAAGAAGAGAGTGGACGACATGTCTCTAGAATGGAAGAAAATCGACTCTTGGACCTCCGCCTCCCAATAAATTTGAAAAACGGAGACATCGTTGGGAAATAAACAAGCCTATGTCTTATTTTAATGGTAAAGAAGAAGATTGCAAATAGAATGAGTTGCTACATTTGTTATTTTCTACTTCCCTGCTGTTGGGACGTACGAATACCACATCCTTATCCAGATAAGTAGGGCCAACCACTTTTTTTAACATATTGAAACCTGTAAATGTTTATTTGATTACACACGAAGCCATCTTCTATATTGCTACAATAAATTCCGTGATGAAAGGGCTAATCCATATCTCGAACAATAATTGAAGCAACGTGGAAATTGTTCTAGATTATAAAATGTGTCATTATTTGCTTATAGATTTATATATAAGTATATGATTTATTAGTTTCATTAAATAATTTATTTTGAAAATTAAATAAAGTTATTTATACAGCTATAATTTAATTTGTGTTGTGGATTTATGGAGACGTAAACATATCACCCTTTGTACCATCGGGAGCATAAAAAAGTGAACGGACTACAATAATTTTCAAAAAATACATTGTTGTATTCTGCTTTTCAACTTGAAATGTTAAAAGAGTTTCGATCAAACTCATTTATTGGAACTATGCTTGGCGCGTACTAGATCTTATCTAAATTCTTAGTCAGTACCATAATATAAAGTATCCCATAAAATGTACACAGGAGTCGTTCACTTTTCTAT
This sequence comes from Agriotes lineatus, assembly GCA_940337035.1. Taxonomy (NCBI): domain Eukaryota; kingdom Metazoa; phylum Arthropoda; class Insecta; order Coleoptera; family Elateridae; genus Agriotes; species Agriotes lineatus. The sequence goes on along the minus strand of CALNHX010004254.1, from coordinate 5,985 downwards.
GCTCCCGATGGTATAATATACTGTCAAGAATGTGACTTCTCATAAATGGCAAGGTTAAGACAACATGCCCAACCACCCCCTTTTTCCGTCCTTTTTCCGTATGTCATTCACTCTTGCTGAGCAACTACAATGTTATCCTAATTAATCTCAAACTCGAAGTATTGCAAAACGCAGCTGAACAATGTATCCAACTATTGCCAATCCTCCACACCCACGTCCAAATCGCGAGCACCCTTTTTATTCGGCCTGGAAAAAATATCACCATGGAAAATTATTGCGATAATCGTTTGTCATGTCCACGCAATCAAGAAATTCAGCTCTTGCTGCAAGCAGCCACCATAACAATGATTACAAGTTGCTTTTGCCGAGGTGGTCGTTCCGGACGGTGAGCAGTAACAACACCGTTGAATTACCTACTCGTGTAATGAAACACCTGTTAGCTGATTTCGCCTTTGGACCGGACATTACGTTCGCCGGCCAATTAGCCGGCTTATTACATGACTGCATCGTTTTTTTTTTTGCTACATGCATAGTAGCAGGCCGTGATTGTTTAGGACTATGGAATGTGATGCGGCTGGAACCAGCTGAGCAGAGGTAATTCGATTTTTATAAAAGTGTGATGGAATCTGCAATCATCACCGACTTCTTACCTCCTTGACTTGGGGGGTCTTTTTTCACGACTTGCAAGAGCTGCAAAAGGTTGTTTTCGATGCCGGCTAAATGCTTTTCAGCAATACGTGACGATAACGATATTGTATTTTTAAACTGCGCAGAATTGCTTTCATTTATAGACGTTTTCACTATCAACAGACCAGGATGATGACGCCAATATTTTTATTTGTGTCATGTCCAATACACCACAATCATGCTAGTTGTAAAATGTTCAACCATAAGCAGACTTTAAAAATCTAAATATATACCTCTACGCTACCTACAGGAACCAAACCAAACCGTTAACGATCGAATTATGTCTAGTTAAAGTTATTCGATTTCGAAGAAATTCGGTCTTATATTCATAACGAGTATACGGTGTGGTATAGTTATAAGAACGAATAAAATCATACAATAAATGTGAAAGAATAAAAATATTGGTTAACTGTGATTTTTACTAAGTCACAGTAAAATTCATTGATCTGTTTGCAATAGTGTGACACAGTTGCTACATCGCGATCGGTTAACAGTTTCTTTAATCTATTATTACAGTTATTCTCTAATTCTGTTAAACACAGTAATGGGATTTACTCCTACACTTATTTTCGATTTTGAATTTTTGTGTGGAGGGTGGACCACGTTCACGCGCACCTACAACTCAAGGAGGCCCTCCAAGTCACGTGTTTTGTGTGTAGTCTTGTTACTCTACCTCCTAGACCAGTCTTCCAAGAAGGGCGATGTTAATCGTATGCATCCCAACATCGAATGGTCACCCGTCGCAGTACCGTTTCTACAATTCTATGGCAGAGTTTAATCTTCATAACGGAATTTAACGAATTCACTGCTTTCTAATAAAAATTGTTATCACAGGATATAGCAAGCAAATTATGTATCACATCGTCGGTGTCATTTATCTTTCTACGGTAAAAATTCCTTGCTTTTTACTACAGTAACTTGAAGTCGAACGAATCGATAAATCATACTGATAGAAAAAAAGCCAACGACTATTCTGTTATGGAATGCTGGGAACCATAATCTCTTCGATTTGAGTTTTTGCGAACATTTAAAGTCTAACTATTTCTAATATGATTTCTTTTGAAATGTAACAGTAGCAATTTCATTTTGAAAGTTGACATTTTAAACTTGGCGCTTCGCGGTCGGGTGGTTTAAACCGTCAAACTAACATTTTATTATTGTAGAAGGTTTATACATGTAACCCATTAATATCAAAGTAATTATAGTATTACTACCGATTACTCTCCTCACCTTTATATTAACCAATCACAAAACAGAATTTGAGAAAGGTACATGGAATTAATATCTGGTAACAATAATCGATTATAGTATGATAGCTTTGCTTTGTGTTCAAAGAATAATTTGATCGAATATAATTTAAAATTCGAATATTTTAGATTTTATTGCTCAAACTTCCTGCTTAGTTACAAATCGTGTCAGTTTTAACAGAATAACAAGGTTCGCCGATATATATCAATGATTATATCGTGATACTGATCATTACGGTACGCGACATTTGGGCGTCGCCGTTTGGGCGCCGCCGTTTGGGCCCCGCCCTTTGGCCGCCGCCGTTTGGGCGCCATACTTTTGACCGCCGGACGTTTGGGCGCCAGTAGTAAACATTTTTAAATGGTTTGAGATGTCTAATAATGTTGCTTAATTATTTTTAATAATTTCACATAATGTCTTCTTGTAACTGTGGTAGATTATATTATAGTTCTACTTTTTATTATGTGACTATATGTATACTACCTGATTTTACTTGTTATATAATAATTAATTTCTATGACGATGATATTTGTTTTGATTTTCTGGAATGGTTTAAGATTATAAATGCAGAGTTTTCAACAAAAACTAGTGGTGGATTATATTGTAGTTCTACTTTTTATTATGTGACTATATGTATACTACTTAAGTAACTGTAATCTGATTTTACTTGTAATATAATAAATAATTACTATCACGATGATATTTGTTTTAATTTTCTGGAATGGTTTAGGATTATAAATGCAAAAGTTTTCATTTTTACCTAAGCCGTAAGTTGATTGTGTTACATTTTGTGGAGTAATTGTACATTTACTTAAGTAGATGCATCTATATTAAATCTATTACACCGTGAACAATGTCATTTGAAATTGCTTGCAAAAAATCATATTTACGATAAATAACACAAGAATTGTGGACTATTTTTAATATTGCTAAATTTCGGCGCCCAATCGGCGGGGCCCAAAAGTCCCAGCGCCCAAACGGTCGGCGCCCAGACGGCGGCGCCCAAATGTCCTGCTTCGTGATCATTATTATTATAATTTACGATTTTTATTATTTTTTATACCTGTCCGTATTATTCTGATTTAATATGACTGTTTACTTTGATTTTTGGCGATACCGTTAACTCAGACGTCGTCACTAGGTAAATTATCATTTATATTGCATTCAACTGCATCACAAGCAAGCAAATATTTTTCCAAGCGGAAAGGGATTCCTTGTATTTCCTTTTCGCATTTATTAGATCTAGCCCAATTTTCAGTATTATTGAATTTAACCACAGTGAAATTTTACCCAAACTATATTTTTAATTTTCGGCATTTTGGAGACTTACTTGCAATAACAACGCCTCAATCAGACCTCAATGGTTCCTCTGGTAATATTGAAGCGGAGACGAAAGAATTTTGTTCATTGATATTAATAGACCGATAGAAACAACGGTAAAAACCCTTTTAAACTGCTTTGCTGTTAAAGTTGTTTGCACTTTAGAAACTGTTATATTCTTACCGGGTTCACCACTTTGGAATTATTTTTGGTTCCATAATCTTAACCGATTGCTGAAAACAATAACATTCCTTTTTATTTACATTGGAACACAAATTAAAAACACATACAAAACGTCAGAAAATACAAATAGCTAATGATATAAATACGAACGCCGGAATCTGACTCGAAACGTAGGCAAAGTAATCTGACCAAAGCCTTTAGAAAACTCAAAGTGAGCAGACTGGAATTTCGAAACGCAAAGGCCTCGACTCGCTTAAATTAAGTCAAGTCGGGATTCGGAAAAGCAATATCCTGGAACGCTCCTTATATACAGGTCCCTTGTGCCAGGAGAAATGATTCCCGCTTCTTTGTGTATAATAAATATTGTCAGCCGGGCACGGGCTCTATTGTCTCACAAGGGTTGCTCGCACTAAAGCCTGGACGAGGTTTCACTTTTTTCGACTCGGGTATATGGCCCATTGTTCGCCGAGTCGTATGACCGGCCGTTTGTTGCACTTAGAATTGGTCCTGTTGCATTACAGATGAAAATTACGCTGTTCGGAGAACTGCAGTCCGACAAACCAATTCTTGACGTCTTTTTTAGAAAGTTCGCTTAGCGCAACGTTAACTGATGACATTTTTTACGTTAAAGCGTTTTCTTAAAGCACACGCACAATTGGCTTCGACACCCACTGGTTTAACTCGTATCACTGAATTTCACTGTAATTTGTATTTCGTAGTTATCGATGGATTTTTACGATCATAAATGCGAAGGGTAATTTCTGAAGTTTTCAGGCAGTTTGGCATAGCACCGCTACACTTTTAACATGTACTATTACGATAAAAAAAATCGCAACGGTTTGTATACCTTGTGTATGCATGGTTTTATCAAGTGGACTAAAGTCACTTAAGTGACAGTTGTACAATTGACATTCTGCCCTCAACACTTAAAATGCCGAATCATATTCTAAGCGAGGCCGAAAAAGGTTTTGCTGTTGCAAGACTAGAAGAGGGATATTCACTTAATATCATCCGTCATGTCTTTTACTGTAGGATAGTAATACGATAATAACCCAAAAATGGGAAAAATTACAAGTAGTCACTACGCCAGTGTGGATAAAACCAAGTAACTAGATTAAGTATCGTGCGATTTTTTTGGCCGCGATAGTATGTGGTATATCTATCCTAGTTACTTCAACTTAACTTTTTGTTAAAAGGACTGCAAAATAATAAATATACTAATTCTGATTTTGATATGAATGTAGTATACGAGATATGTAGTCTTTATCGTAAGACTACATACCATGTGGTCACTGGTGTGGTGCTCCGAGATGATATTTAAAAATTGGTTTATCAGAAAAATCTAAAAAAAATTACTCCCTTATAGGTCGTCAAATGTCATTTGGTATTTTGGCTGCTACTGCTCCGCGGGTATAGATTATAACACCCTGAGTATTTCGAAATGATAACTATGGAAAACAACAACCATTTACTTAATTTAAAAAACGATCACACTATACATACATGCAGCAAGATATACAGTAACACGCCCTGGATAGGGCTAAGTTAATAAACGGATTGAAAGTGACGCGGTTTCGACACGTGCCAGACGAATTTGATACGACAGGGAGCGCCGAAAGTTCTAAACCGAATGACTGGAATGAAAGGGGAAGCTGGCGCTTTCGTCTCAGTCTTTATAGTTTCCCCAGTTGCGCAAGTGGAGGGTTGTTTATTGCTTGTGGAAGGACGAATGCAGCCTGCGTTTTCTTGAAAGTGCAATTAGCCATTGTGTTCCGGTTCCGATGCCGGAGATTTAGAGTCGCTTTATTACCCTTCTGCTGCAACTGTATGCCTTCTCGGCCAAAGTGTTACGTTACTTTTGTCCGAGCGCTTGCGCCAGCCGAGGGTGTTATTACTCGATGTTCTTATTTGAGACGGTCAATAGAATTGGCCTGATTCTTATGCAGCCGGTCTTTGTTGCCCCAAAATATTGAGCGACAACCTACTATTTGCTCCCGGATTCCCTGCAGCCTACATATGCGTAATGTTTAATGTTGCCGAAATCTAAGTTTTATGTTGCGTGTTTTTACACTGAAATTACGGATGCAATTCACTTCCGACACTATTTACTCAGTTTATGACAGCAGTCCCCTACTTGCGTGCAGCGTTACGTCCAAAAATACTTCCCCGCTGATTTAGGCTGCACAGCTAGTCTGAAATTTTCACTTATGATGACTTCCCTGAGCTGCTTTTGTACGCCTTTCGCGATGTGATTTATGGAAGCTGCACGTGGCCATGCTTCGCTACAGTATAATTAATTTCTTTAGGTCTGGCATCATTCTAAAATTGTAACATCATAAAAATTTCAATATTTTTGTAAAAAATAATATGTGGGTCCATTTAAAAAACTAAACTCGGGTTCAGGGGGTGCTAACTTGAACAGCACCCCCTAGTTCCGTCTATGGCTATACCACTGGGTGGTGTAAGACCTAGGGTTTCCAAGTCCCGGGACCAAAAGTGTTTTCGGGACTTACGAGCTAAATTTCAGGTCCCGGACTAGTCCCGAAG